>JAHWFO010045454.1:7288049-7393764 GCA_023313115.1 Rhysida immarginata | reverse complement strand
GGCCTCGTATTGTTTATTCCCTTTGTGATGTCCTTTTTACTATTTCTTTTCTGTAGTCTCCTTTTCATTTAGGAACACTATGTACTATTTTCTTGATTAGATTATATGAAGTCAGATATAATATCCATTTTAGAATTTTGTTTAAAATTTTTGGAATATAGTTTTTTTCTTTCTCTAATCCATAGTTATATATTTTAGGAATTTTTAAAATATTCATTATTTCTAACGTTATACGGCAAATGATTTTTTATTAACAAATTTTTTAGAAAATTTTGTATTATTTTGTATTATAACTATATAATCAAATAAATCATCTAGTTTTAACATTTTCAGTTGTTGATTGTAGTTTAATTTGTTTAGTTCTAAATCAAATGTTATTGATTTTATTATTGTTTATTGAAGTGACTAAATTTTTTTAAATGCCGTAGAAAATCTGTACAATGTAATTCCATAGCTTAATTTGAATTCAAACCATGCACAATAAATCATTTTTCTAATTTTGTAATTTTCTAATTTGATGGGACATTATTGTCTAATGTAAACGAAACCGAAACATATCTGTCACTCTGTTATATTAATCGACAGGTTGAATAAGATACTCCGATTGCCTTGCTATTGTCTTTTATTATTTTATCATTCTACATTCTTTAAAAAAGTTAAAAAACATTATAAGTTATAGTATATTACATATAAGGTGTGTTTCAAATTTATACGGGCATTCAACAAAAACAAGATGGCATAGTTTAGTTACCAAATAATGAAATAAATTGAAACTAAATAAAGCATTTTATGTGGGGGGGGGGGGGGAAAAAAAAGTCAATTTTAATGCGGAAATGATACCGAATTATTATTTTGTATTCAGAATTATGGAAATGAGTGTTTCAGATTTATACGGACAGGTCCATTTTTTCAAGGAAAACTGAGTGTGAATGTCACCAAACTGTTGCTGACCTTCGTTCGAAAATCGAAGATGTCTGGAACACTCTGGATCCCGAAATTTTGCAAAAACTTATCTTAACGATGCTATCGCGAGTGTACGACGTGAGTCGCTTAAGAGAAAACTTCACTGGGCGCTGAGGCAATGACTTTTTTTATGCCAAACAAGCATATGTTCGTATAAATGTGAAACAGTCACTTTTGCAGAAGTTGCAGTTTGTTTAATATTTTTTGTGTTTTTGTAAGCATCATGCAATGTTTTTGCTTCTCTTATTCACAAAAGGGTATATTTCTTTCATTTGTATAATAATTTAGTAACTAAACTAAATTTGAAACACACCTTATTGTTTTACGTAATTTAAATTTTAATTCCTCTGTATGCTTTTGCCAATTTAATTTATTATCAAAAATTAAGCCTAAATGTTTCTTATATTGCACCTCTTGAAGCTTTTGGTATTTACATTTAACATTTTTTGATATCATTGTTTGTGTTTTGTTGTGGCAATTTTCTTTATGAAAATGTAATTGTTTATCTATGAAAATATCATGTTTTTTATTTTTTGCTTTAAATTTCATAATTTGCGTTTTCTCCATATTTATTTTTAGATTCTTATTATTAGTCCACTCTAGAATATCCAATAAACTTTGTTTGAGCATTTTCTAAAGTTGCTTTTTCATCTCTTTATTATGGCAACGTCATCTGAATAAATAAATATTTCTCAGTTTTTTTTTTTACATAATAAGGTAGATTATTCATGGAAATGTTAAACATTAAAGGACTTAAAATGGAACCTTGTGGCATTCCACATTAAAGTGTTTTTATACTCTTTGGATTCAGTTTTTATATATAATTCTTAGAACCGCTTATTCCATAGCCTTCCAATCTTTTCAATAGAATTTCATGAAAAATTACATTAATATTATGAAATGGTCTTCTCTATCGCCTGATTTGATTCCTATTGAAATGCTACAAGTATGCAATGATTTAAAACGAAAATTTGAAACTAAAAAAGTTCAAAAATAGGATTCAGTTATTTGAAGCTGCAAAAGAAGTATGGGAAGGAATTCCAAGCAGACGTTGAATTGTTTTGGATGACTCTATGAATAAGGGATGTGCAATTGTAACAAAAATATTGAGTTTCTTTAAAGTTGTACCTTGACTTTTTTACTTATGACCAGGTATAAAACAAGATGTCCTACCATAGAACGTTCCTGTTGAAATAAAATTATTTTTGATGCAAATGAAGTGTATGAATGATTTGATCAGTGCACAGTAAAAATAAAAGAAATATGAAATTTACTCTAATGGTCCTAAACCTTTTGAGTTGAGATTCATTAAAATGTTATAATCCTTACTATTTATAATGTTTTTTCAACTTCATCCCCCTGAAACCAATAAAAATCCTGTACAGTATGACTAATGGGAGGAAGTATTATCTTGTTGAAAGCACCATCTCCATTGCATATATAATCCACATGGCTGGATAAACTTCGTCGGCAATGACATTTAGGGCTTATTAGAGAGCACCCTTGATTAACACTTCATCCTTGATGAACTGTTGCTTTTTTTTTTTTTTTTTTTACAATTCTGGTAACTTTTCGTTTACTAATCGATGATGTTACCACAAGTTGCAAAGTTGCACATTGAGAGCCAGTTTTTTGGCTGACAGTCCAGACTTGAAACAGTTTAATAAGAGCCACTCGTGAACATTTCACGAATTCGGCGGTTTCGCTAAAACATGTACTCGCTCCATAGTCCAAGCTCTTACAGTCGAATGACCTTCAAAGTACCCAGTGATCCAAAAATCAGTAGACTTTTTAAAACCTTATAATTATTAAACTTTTTACAATAAAACGATGCGGTTTGCATAGAAATGCTCAGAAACACGGGGGATTTTTGTTTATAATGGAAAAAAATTTTTATATTAGTTACATTTTTGACCAAACGTTGGCGCTGGAGTTTCATGTAGAATACAATCTTATCATGCGTGAAATAAGCAGATGAGTTAATTGCGCATTATCTTGGCTCTAAGGATGTTATTTTTTGATGTTGCTTTAAGAAACGCTTCGACAGAAGCGATTTTCGAAGATTCAAGAAACTGAATTTAAGACGAATTTAAAACTCCAGCGCCACCTTTTGGTCAAAAATGTAACTAATATTAAAAAAAATATTTTTCATTATAAACAAAAATCCCTCGTGTTTCTGAGCATTTATGTACAAACCGCATCGTTTTATTGTAACTAGTTTAATAATTATAAGGTTTTAAAAAGTCTACTGACTTTTGGATCACCCTATATTTGAAATGGCGTTGTAGTTTTTACATAGTATATTGTTGTTATACGTTAGTGAATGGTCTGTAGGAATTCTATAGATCTGGCAAATTAAAAAGTTGTTAATTGGTGACTAGTTGCGTGATCACTCATTTGTGGGTTGTTATTATTGTTTTCAACACTTGATTTTATCGCCGGTCTATTTATTGTGGTTGTTCCTGTTGTTGATAATGGAAATGAATTGCTCTTGGTCAGATCAATAGCTTACTTAATCTCTTCCTTATGTGTGAGGCTCTTTGTGTTTTGTTTGAAACTCCTTATATGGCGACCTCGAAGTTGCTTAGCATCAAGCGTGTGTTCCGTTCGCTTCCTTTCCCCACAAAGTCAACAGAGATTATTCCGAAGGATGAGATCTACGCCTATCATCGACCTGTCATTGTGACAGCGAGCAAACGATGGACATGGTCTGTCGATCGATAAGCTTCAAAGTTCGAGAAAGACGTCTTTAGACGCCGTTCACCATGAAGCTGCCGTCGCACTTGCGTGTCTCTGACCGCAAGATCCATTCCCGACTATTTTATGCCGCCCAGCAACCCAAGAGGCAGAAGACTAAAGTGGTCTACGTGCGTCCTATAAAGAAGGAAGAAGACGAGGAGGATAAGCTGAGCCGCTTGGAACGCCTGAGGCTATCCAGCTTGTCGGCCGAGATCAGCATTCCAGGCTGCAGTCGGCTCTTCCACCCGCACTACTGCAAGGTCGGCAAGTTCGTGTGGTTACTCCTCCTCTTGGTAGCTAGCTACTGTTGCTCTTTCGTTTTCTTTATTCAGCTGCGGTACTATCTGACGAATCCTGTCACGTCCAACGTAACGCTCGTGTGGAACAATACTCTGAGCTTTCCGTCCTTTACAGTATGCTCGCCCATCGTCTATCTCAGCCTCTACCACTTGGGTTTTGGCAATTCGTCCGAAGACGTCCAATTCCGGGACGCTTCTTACAGGGCCTTACATAGCCATGCCTCTAATATGGCCGCACTGTGGAACGATGTGCTCACCTTCAACACGGACAGCGTGCGCGTTTTCATGCCGGTGAGGTACCACTTTTAATTATTATTCTCGTACTGTTCCTTTTTGACTATTATTTTTAACTTTTTCTCTTCTCTTTTTAGTGCGATAAGCCCATGGCTGAGTGTGATATGAGTGTCGGCCAACTGATATCGCCGCAGATCAACAGCATCTTAACGCTTTGGGGAAAGTGTTACGCTTTTACAATTGGTAATGGTTTAGTTATTTCTAAGCTCACCGGATAAAGAAATTAGTTACCCAAGTTCCATAATTTTGGCACAAGAGGGCGCAGCTCTGGTAGGTATTGTCAATAAAGTACATTGCCCGTTACATTTTTTGTCTATCATAGTTTATTTAAACTGAAATATTAATAGAGTGATCATTTATATCAATAGAAATAACTTCCAAAAATTACTTTAGTGATCTTCTAAAATTGAATTAGCAACCGTTCCTCCTCACATTTCAAGTAAAAATCTAATTTGGTTACGTTGATACATTTTAAGAACTCACATATTTTATCTTTAATGTCGCTACACTGAATAAACCATTAAGGTATGACATAACCAAGAACCAAAAGGCTCAACTAATAAACCATTTGAAATATATCCAAAAATTTTCAATCGTTTTTGAAAACATTGAAACAGGTTCCAGCGAATCAACTTTGATAATCTTTGAATTGAATAATTATTCTTATATATTAATTCATGAATCGTCGTTACTTGTTGTTTGAAACATTACATGCCATATCTTAGCATCGAAATTTCCAGTAGTACCATAATGGTGTCATTAAAACAGGTAGAACTGAACCAGTTTCGACACTCTTAGAACCAAATTTATCGATTGGCAAAAACTTACCTAATAACGTCATATTCGCTTTTCCCGTTACGAGTTATTTGGTGTACTACTTCCTATATCTTTGCATTGAAAATTTCGGAGGGTGTCTTAATGATACAATTACAGAATGGGCCATTTTACCAATTTCGATCATCTTCGGACTGGTTCGATGAACCATATTAATCGATTGGCAAAAAAAGATTTTGAAAATTTTTCATAGGCTTCGAGAAGATCGAGTTACAGACAGAGACTTTCCTCCACAGTAATAGCATGAAGCACCTTTCGGTATTTAATAAATAAACCATTAAGGAATGACGTGACCAAATACTGAAAGGTCGAATTAGTCGCCGTCACAGGCACCATTTTGAAACATACAGGATTTCTAAAATTTTTGAATCTTTTTGAAAACCTGAAAACATGTTCCATTGAATCAAATTCGACCATCTTCGAAATTATTAACTACTTTTATATATTCGTTCATGACATATCGTTACAAGTTGTTTGATATTTTACATGCCATATCTTGGCATTGGAAATTTCCAATGCTACCAAAATAGTATCATTGGTTTATGTACCATTGAATCAAATTCACCATCTTCGAACTTGCTAACTATTCTTATATATTCCTTCAGGACAGGTGATTACATGTTATTTGATATATTACATGCCACGTCTTAGCATTCAAAATTTCCAATGGTATCATTAGCACAAGTACCACTGAATCAAATTCCACCATCATCGAACTTATAAATTACTCTTATATATTCGTTCCAAGTTGTTTGATATATTACAAGTCATATCTTAGCATTGAAAGTTTCTAACGGTACCAAAATGGTAGCAATAGCATAGGTACCACTGAATCAAATTCGACCATCATCGAACTGTATTTATCGGTTCTTAAAAACGTACTTTATACTCGCTCATAGCTCGTCGTTATTTAGGTGATGTATTACTTGCTATCTTCGCCTTGAAATTTTTTAGGTGATGTCACAATGGCACCATTAGGGCACGTGACATTGTATCGGTTGACCATCTTCAAACTGGTTCGTACGCTGATCCATATTTATCGATTAGTGAAAGCAACCCTTAATAACGTTATATTCGTTCATAGCTTATGGGTAAGAGTTATTTGATATATTATTTACTTACTTATATATCTTAGCATTGAAAAACTGTATGGGGGTACCATTAGAGCACGTGCTAATGCACCGATTTCGACCACCTTTGAAATGATTCGTGCGATGAACCGTATTTATCGATTGACAAAACGGATTTTGATATCTCTCATAAGCTTCTCTCGAATACGCAAAGACCGAGGCATTGATGGAACCCTTCGCCTATAACCGAAAAACGATTACTCCAGGCTATTGAGAGACAAGGTGCCGAAACTGGCTACTGATACGAACCTCTTTGATGCAATTATTCAGAATTATTCAGTTATTAATTTCGACGGTAATCAGGGGTCACTCATTTTTTTTGTCCGGTGAACTTCGAATGCCGTATGCTATTTGAGTAGAGTTTTTGATTTTTCTGGAACTTACTGTCGCGTAGATGAGGTTTTGCCTTATCGAGGCACCTACTCTTTCATTCGAATCTTGGTGGACATGGATTCCTTCTACAATGAAGAGGCGCTTCAGTTCATAAAGGAGATTTCCGCCCACGCGCCTATCGACAAAGATTTCTTTAACAAAATTGTGGTAAGCCAGTTTCTGTGAAGTTTGCTATTTATTTTTCTTTTTGACGCGAATTCTTCTCTCGTCTAGTATTACATTTACCCTAAAGGACAGGAGAAGGCCAAGCACAACATCTTCTACTTTGCCAGTGTTGGGACTCCGAACACGACGACGACCATTCAGTTGGATTTCAAGCAGGTAACCGAATTGGGATTTGGAGGTTATCTCTACGAAGTTTGTCATTTCGAGGTGGACTGGAATTTTGTTTTGGTTCTTTCAGTTGAATTTCTTGAACACGCGCCAGAGACGCTGCACTTCGATGGAAGAACGCCTGCTGTGCGTGAACGAATGCGTCGATAGGCTGCTGTTGGAGCAACTCCCCTGCAGGTAGGAGGCTAAGTTTTGCATCTTTTGGACGAATGAAGATTGCGAACGGTTATGATTTCTCATACATGCTTCGCTCTTTTTATGATACTTAAGGTCAACGAGCTGAATTCGACATTTTTTTTCTTACCCCATGAGATAATAAATCATAAATTATACTGGTCAGAAGCGAAATTGCTCGCGGAACCACATTAGGTCTTTTTTGTAGTATTTTCAAACCCGACTACAAAAATGACCAGAAATTTTTCTATCACGCACCAATTTTTAGAAATCGTCATATTAATTATTTCTGCGCCTATTTCAAAATATGTTTTAAAATGCGGCAAACAGTTAAATGTTGAGCTTTCAACATATTAGATCCGTATTGGCGAGCACTTTCTTTTGTATGTGACATCTGGAAGGCCCCGAAGGAGATATTTTGTTCAGGAAAAAAGTCCAGGTGGGAATGAAGGAAATGAATCTAGTGCAATATTGCATCCCAGTTCCTAAAATGCTTGCAGAAGCTCATCAACTAGTTCGGCGGAGTTGGGTTCCTTGTTTTTCCCCAAATGCGATATAACATTCAGCGCTTTCCAGGCTGTTAGTTTCACTAGGTTCAATGCAGTTGCAAAGAAAAATGCTTTCTTTGACTTTCGTTTCACTGATGCGGGTGAACTTCTGTTTCAGATGCTGGAATTCTGCGCTCTGCCTATTCATTGCCTTTACAGAGTTTTTTCATTAAATTAAGTTTGATATGAAATGGAGGAGCAGGATTTTCTCATTTTCGACATTCATTTGCTGCCCAGGAGTCAAATTTTGGCAATATAGCCAGTCATTTGTTCTCTATTGGATCCTTTGTCCGGCTATCCCACTCACAAATGAAACAACAGTACTCGCTCTGCATGCCTAAAAGAAGTCTAATGGTCTTCAAATCTCCACAAATACAGTTGATCCTCGATTTTACGGACCTCAATTTTACGGATTTCGGATTTTCCGGACTTTTTTTTTTTAATTCATTGTAATCCAATTTTATACTGAAATTTTTTGTACTTTTTGTGTTGTGTGCGCTGACTGGTGCTGAATTAGTACTAATTAACAATAATGATGTAACAATAATAATAATGTATACAGTATATTATAATTCCATTTAAAAATTTTTTGCGTTTTACATTGTAATGCTGGAGACGTGTAATTTTTTTATTAAACAATCTGGAAAGCAGCAATATTATATATTACCATTAAAAGGTATTGTTGCTTTCCAGATTGTTTAACGTTTGCCGGCTGCACGTTAAAGAATCCTTGCGAGGCAAAATTTGCGGCCCCTATAACACCGTCCTGAAATGACCATGGCAGTTGAAAAGGACGCAAACAAACCAAACCAGATTGTTTAAAAAGTTCAGCTAAAGTATATGTCAGCATTATTTGTATTTTCCGGACTTTGAGATTTTCCGGAAAACCCTCTCCCCCAATTAGTCCGTAAAATCGAGGATCAACTGTATACGATTTTGTACCGAATTTCAATTCGTTTTATCTCAAAAAGTGTACGTGATAGATAAATTTCAAAATTATATTCGTAATCAGCAGAAAAGGTACTATCAATAATCACCCAGTTTCATTCCGCGAACAAGAAAGAATCTTAAATTTTGTTAGCTAGGTGTACTGGATGCTTATACTTTTCGTTTGATTTATAATGTAAAATTATTTTCTTCACCTTGTTTTGAGGCAAGGCCGTAGATAGAGGGGGAGGGGAGCCTGGGGTGCCCGCCGTCCTCGAAATTGACCCTCCCTCCGAATTTTTTCAATTTTACAATTACCGGGTAATTTGCCCTGTAGCTTATGTATTTTACCTTACATTTAAATGAAGATATAGGAGAAAATATCTTCGCATTGAATGATGGGTACAGCTGCCATTTTTTGAGGGCAAGAGGAAGGCAATCTATACTGCTACTCATCGAAGTGCGCCGTTTTTGCCCGACTTGTTATTGTATAACGATGGTAACGAGTTGTTGCGTGTTTGGATGTATTGTATAACAATGGGATAAGTTCAGAGCCATGGCAGCCATGGGTCTCGATGCCCTCAAAAGATGGCGGATATTCAATGTGTATGTTTTGATATTTCTCCCTATTTGATATTAAGAAAGCAACACTGGATTAAATTTCTTTTATTTTTATTAGTTTACATTAAACATTTGGATCTTACTGTATAATTCACTTCCTAACCAAATTAACAGAAAAGTGAATGTTGTTTAAAAAAATTTCGTCTATTTTTAAGTTAATCGTTACAATAATTAAAAGAGAAGAAATACATTCCATGCTCGATTATTTTATTGTGACAGTTATAAATAAAAGTATTAAATTTGATTAAACATGGAATCGAAACCAAATGAGAATGCGTAAGCTATCATTACCAAAAGGAAATTAAATACTTTCATTTATTTTTTAACGGTGGAAATATAGTCGCTGTGTGAAAGTTAACATAGCTAAAAAGAAGGCTGAGCACCTGCACAGACATTGCATAATAAGAATTGTTCCTGCGCACGCTTTCTAAATTACCAGTCGTTTTACAGATGGCCGCAGCTTTTACAGTTTTACAGTGGAAGAACACAGAGCTCTTATAAGATTTCTTTTCTCAAAAGGTAAGAAACCCGATGAAATTCATCAAAAATGGTAGAAGTTTACGGTGTCGAGGTGTCTGGTCCATTCCAATGTGTGCAAATGATGTAAAATGTTTCGAGAAGGAAGAGGTAGCCTTGCCGATAAAGAGCGTTCTGCGCGGCATGCGTCAGCGGCAACACCAGTCATTATCGAGGATATGGACAACACAATCAGAGAAAATTGTCGCATTTCCTTGAAAAAAAGTTACTGAAACGTATCACATATGGAATAGGGTACATGAGAATCTTGGATACCGCAAAGTCCGTTCGCGTTGGATTCCAGAACGTCTGACAACAGAACAAAATGGCAACCATATAGCGTGCAGTCTGTAACATCTGCGGTGGTAGAACCAGGAGGAAAATGCGTTTTTTGAATGGCATTGTCACAGGAGATGAGTCCTGGGTCTTGCACTTCTAAGCGACCAAAAAGAGAAAACGATGTTCGACTTCTTCATGACAACGCACACCAGTATGTGGCCAGCATCGTCCAAGCAAAACTGGTCCGTTTCGGTCGACAGATTCAGGACCGCCCAGCCTACAGTCCGGACTTAGCGCCCTCGGATTACTACCTCTTTGATCCCATGAAGAGTTTTTTGCGTGGTCAGAGGTTTGAGACTGAGGAGGAACTCAAATCTATCGTATGCCATTGGCTGCATTGTCCACCGATGGAGTTCTTTGAGCGGGATATTCTGAAACTGGTGCAGCGTTGGGATAAATGCCTAAATCGTTACGGTGTCTATGTGGAAAGATTAATAAAGTCGTGTAGTTTCAGCTCCACGATAAAATAATTGAGCATGAAATTTCTTTATTTTGCATAGCTGCATTAATTATTGTGTCGATAAGATTTTCTTAAACTGTTAAGTTCGTCAATCAAGAAGTTCCGGAATTACTCTGCAAATGGAGATAAGATAACCCCGCAATATTAGGAAGATTAGCATTGTCTGCTCGCGCTTGCAATTGGGCAGATTGTCTTCCCTCAGATCCAAAAGAAATAGCGATGCTCATTGAACTCTTTGACATGGGCGGTTTGGTGCATTTCTAACTCGGAGCAGACGTTGCGCTAAGCATTTTGGAGGAAGCGGCGCGACAACTGGCAGGAAAAGTAGTTTGTACATCATGCTCAAATACCCCATTCTGTGGATCTCTAAAAGTGGGCCTGAAGGATACCGTATTTTCGCGCAGTATCCCGCGGGATATACAGTTGTTTACATCTCGAAGAGGGAGGTGCGGGGATTTAAGTGGGTGCGGGTTTTAATTTTTTTTTTTTTACAATGACGGCGGATTCTGAACTTTCCCGACCGCTCTAGCCACCATTGTATACACTGTATAATTAAAGTACCGCGATATATATTATACGCTAATTTCGTTTGCAGTTCATCGGGACAGAAAGCAACTTCGTCAGATCGAAGCAGTTTTGAAGTTGCCATCTTTTTGAGAAGTTACTTTCGTATTAGTTTTTGGTGACGAGAAATGAAATGCCGTTATTTCAGTATATTCTCGTGAGTTTAGTTCACGAAGAATACAAAGGTGCAGGGCTTAAATTTTTTTTTAACATAAAAACGAAATTTTCACGGCTTATTCAGGGGTGCGGGTTTTTCTCGTTCGCGGGTTATTGACGCAAAAATACGGTACGCGTTTTCAGCCATGAAGGAAATCGAATCAAATGTGACGACCAAACTCCGAAAGATACCAAAGAAGTCTTCTTACTATGATTCCAACAATGCGCAAATGCTTGGTATACCACAATTTTGAAACTTTTTTTGACCGTCCCTTGTACATTGATCAGAATGCTTTATTGTAAACAAAGTTATTCTTTTTGGCAACAAATACGAGGGGGCTGCTGAAAAGTTCTTGGCTTTACCCAGAATAGAGCTAGGAGCATGAAATCACATGAAATTTATTCACATACTCTCCCTTGAGACTGATGCACTTGTGATAGCGTTGTTGCAGCTTTTCAAGTCCGTTCAAAAAATTTGTTTAAATGGCCCCAGTCCTAGCCACAAATTTGACGACAGAAATGTCCTCAAAACCATGACCCTTCAGGTGATTTTTAAGTTGGGAACAGATAATAGTCACGACGTTTCCTCTTGATTGCCTCCCTCAGCTGACCCAGAAAGTTAGCATAATACTGTCCGATTATAATAGAGCCCTGGGATAGGTAGTCAACAAAGGTTGGCAAATTTCTGGATGCGGAAGTTCTTCGGCCGTGGGGACCTGCTTTGGCATCATTCCTTTGATTGTTCCTTGATTTCTGGGTCGAGCCAGGTATCATCCTCAATCACTAACTCGACAAATAGTCCTTTGCAGCTTAAAAATGGGTCACAACGGCTTTGGATGCCTCAACTCGTTCCTTCTTCTGATCACTGTTCAAACACTTTGGCACCCACTTCGCTGAAAGCTTGCGCATGTCGAGAATCGTGCTGATGATGAACCATCACGCTCCCTGGAGATGTCCAGTATCTGGGCTATGTTTTTGGTGAATATTCGCCGATCCTCAAGAATCAGTTCATGGATATGAAATGCCCAGTCTTGAAACAAGACACTCAGGTTATGACAGTGCTGTAGGAAGGACACTTTTCCTCCAATGTTTGTGACATTTCAGTGTGAATGATTTTTTCTGACTTTCCCTGGAGGAACAAAAATTTCATGATGGCCCGCACCTCCAAAGACGTGAAACTTTTGTGCCTCTGCCATCTCAGCTTCACATTGGAATGAGAACAGTTGTAAAAATTGGAGACACCTGATATTTGCACACTTCCGTACCAAGATATTAGGCTTACATATGCCCGTAAACTCGTTTTTCTCTTTCAACTAATTCAAGG
The DNA here is from genome assembly GCA_023313115.1 of Rhysida immarginata. Taxonomy (NCBI): domain Eukaryota; kingdom Metazoa; phylum Arthropoda; class Chilopoda; order Scolopendromorpha; family Scolopendridae; genus Rhysida; species Rhysida immarginata. Next base: position 7,381,150 of record JAHWFO010045454.1, on the reverse strand, counting down.
CAAAGCCAGGAACTTCTCAGCATTCCCTCGAATATCTACAGCATTGCCTATAAACCGTGAAATGGGTCCAAAAGTTCTTTCTTCCTTTAGGTTTTTCTATATCGACGCGACTGCAGGAGCGAAAGCAAAGTGTTACCTGTTCAATGAGACGTTCATGTCTGTTATCGACATCTACAAGCAGTACCACAGATTATCGTGGAGTAGTTGCCCCTGCCCGCGTGCCTGCTCATCGATCGAGTACACGATGACCAAATCGGTGGAGTGCGTGCAGCGCCAGGGAACGACCGCCGACTACAGCCTCGAATTCTTACTGTATTACGTGAATAACCTCCACCAGCTGCTCAACGAGAAGTACGACTACCCCCTGGCGAACTTCTTGAGTGAGATTGGCGGAATAAGTGGCATACTGCTCGGCTTCAGCGGCCTCTCCTTCTTCGAGATTGGCGATTTCTTCACGCACCACGCCCTTCTCTTCCTTTGCCGCCTACTGGACGCTAGCCGGCAGAACCAACACAGACGCAACTGACAACACATAAAACAGTTCCTCCTCTTCACTTCTTGTTGTACTGTCTGCACATGGAATTATCGAAATCCAGTTGTGTTTTGTTGTTGTGGCTGTTGAATACTTGTCCCTGCAAATGGTGTTATTATATTTATTTCTTTTGATAGTTGCGGACAAAGCGACGGCTTAAAACTTTGGACTTTACTAAGTATCAGGTCATTTCAAAAGTTCTTGCATATTTTCGGAGATACATGTGCACTCGCATAACCTTGTGTGCTGTCGCAAACTCGTTGTGCGCGGTCTTGCAGTGTCCTTTAGAAGTACGGCCCCTTTGCGATTGACCATTGCAGGTTGTTTCTCATGAGCTATCATGGTTTGTACTTGCTTTGAGTCGTACTCAAAGTGCATTAGTCCAGAAAACAGTCAGCAATACATTTTCTTTGGCTATAGGTCCAGCAATACACTTCCTAGGTGGTTTCTCTGGTGATACCATTAGTAGGAGCGATGAGTGTTATTGTAGAGGACATGCCATTTTTCAACATCGCTCCATCAGTGGCTCTCTATGATGACATTGGAGCAAGGGAAAACAGCAAGTGGTAAGGCGTTGCACTTTACTTTTTGCTGACAGACCCATTGATCCAATTTTTTTTTACTTTTACCGTATGGTTATGCACAGTTCCCTGTCACAGAGAGTCGTCTGGCTCATTCATGACAGATTTGGTGTAGATTAGCTGCAATAAGGCCTTCAGTTCATATTTATGAACGGCAGGCAGTCCTCCAGAGCGAAGTGTCACGACTTTTACGTGGGTGAACAGAGGAGGAGTAAGACAATTGGTAATAAAAATGAAGAAATTTTAATTGACAAAATCTTCAGAAGAGTCGTCTTCACTCTTGGGCACAGTAGGGGAGTCTGAGGCCCACAAGGAAGCCGTAAAAATCTCGGAGGATCAGGCTGAAGTATAATTTACGAGGGGCGATTGATAAATAAGGTCTCCATGGCTGTAACTTTCTTATTTGTTAACCGATTTTCAAAATTCTTTTTGTATTTTATACTCCCATTTGTCCTCTATGTAATGCACTATTCACATTTGCCCTTCTATGTAATTCCGGAGTTGTTGTACCCTCTTCTGGAGTACGATAACGTCCGCCCGCACACGAGTCACCACACACCAGAGGCGTTGCAGCACCTACAGTTCAAAGATGAAAAATTGCAGTTCAAAAATGAAAGACTTTACACATTGCGACTTTCACCAATTCCCAAAGAAGAAAGAGCCCCTTAAGGGACATGAGTTGGTTCTGACGGCGAGGTAAACGCTGCCATTCAATTCTGGCGTGACAACAACTCCGGAATTCCTCTCCGACGGGTTCACCCAACTAGTCACGCGTTGGCGCAATGCTTGGAAAGGAATGGGGACTATGTCGAAAAGTGAATAGTGCATTACATAGAGGACAAATGTGAGTATAAGATACAAAAAGAATTTTGAAAATTGGTTAATAAATAAAAAAGTTACAGCCATGGAGACCTTATTTATCAATCGCCCCTCGTAAAACACAATCTAAGCATTAATCGAAAATTAAGGCATTAGCGAATACCAAGCGCCACGTGACCGCGGATACCCCCGTTATCTGAATCGAAGCCAAGATTTGCCCTCCAAGCTTGATTGGCAGCAAAGGAAGCGTTCCAGTAGACTTTACTGTGACGCCGTTTCTGGAATACCGACGGTCGGATGCCTCGGATGGGACATCTAAATCACTGGAAAGGCCGGTTACTCGTCCTGTCTTAAAGCGCTGAAGATTAGTTGAATTGAGATCTGTGTAGATACACATTCTTGGAGCTGGGTCATTTTAGCTCTCAGAGTTTAGAAGCCTCGGTGAGCTTCTGGCTTAGTTGCTGTCACCGCCTTTTGGGAAAGTGCATTCCTCAGTTTAGTCTCTTCAAGGTGGGTCCTCCTGCCGAATCGTGTTTCTGCTCAGTAGATCGCTTCTTCATTTGCGTATGCAATGAGCATTTGGGGGAAGACGACCAGTTGGATAACACATGTTTCTTTGTTTTTTGTTTTTCTCGTTCGCTCAAGAAACGTGTCGCCTCCAATTGTTGTGACCGGAGTTATCTTCGAAAGATTCATCATCTCCATCATCAGAATTTCGAAAACCAAACTGAGTAGCTTTTCTTGCCGACAAAGCGTCCTGTTCATATGCTTGACGTACATATACCTCACTTTGAATTCAAAGCGACTCTTCTCAAAGGAATAGGTGTAAAGATACAAATCACAATATATAACAGAGCCAGATGCTAATCATTGTCAAATGTATAACTAGAGTCCAGAAATACGCAAGAACTTAAACGACCTGATAATTTTCCAGGCCGGCATTAGTCAGTTTGTGAAAGAATAAAGCCCCCCACCCCTTAACATGAATTGTGTTTAAGCAGTCATCAAAACAAGGTGCATGTCACGAATAAATCATTTGCTCATCCTTTTAGTCTCCTGTTAAACGTTTTCTTTGTTCTCTAAGCCTAAACTGAATAAAGAGAATGCAACCCTCTACAAATGGATCCATTTCGACAGTTGCGTGATTGAAGTTCTCATTATGAATAATCAATTCTTATTTATCGCCTGAAGGTACTAGTTAACAAGATAAACCGAAACGTTTCCTGCCACCGGGATCAGCAAGGAATCAATCGAATCCGGAGATCGTTACCCGTCCCCATAATTAAGACGCATCGACCAAGCAGCAGGGGTAACGATGAAGGGAAGCTGGATGAACGGTTATAGGTTCCACGAACGAATTAGGCGCGTTCTTTTCCTCCGATAAGGCAGGTGATAGTGGTGGTAGAGGAAGTGTTTATGTATGACAGGCAATTAGGTGTCATTACCGTGAAAGACTTTAAACGCGCTACTGGAAGGTCGCGCGTGGCGTATAATGACAAAAACATAATCGAGAGGGCGTGCTAAGGTGTTAGCATGTTGTGGTTTATGCTAATTGGCAAACAGGTTAGAATTTGAGGTTAACATGAAATGGCGTCCTCTCTCCATCATCGATCATGAAATGACGGAGCAGTTATAATAGACGAATGAAAAGGATGCATATCCAGGCTTTAAACAAACAGTCCACTTGATAAGTTTTCTTGGAAGTATGTCGGAAGCTTGTTGATGGAATTCTTCTACATATCAATAGTCATTTGTAATGTATGTCTATGGACCATTCATCATCATTTGTGTGTTTGTTTTTACACTTACACGTAGGTCCTTTGGACAAACAAAGTCGGATCGTCTGTGGTGGCTTCTTCGCAACAAGCTACTAACGACTGCCTCATAATAAACTGAATGATTAATTGGAAGGATCGGACGTAGTTGCGTAAGCAGAATATTTGATTAACTTAATGATCCATCCTTCGATTTGGGTTGATAGGATTGATGGATAGCAAAGACGCGATTTGATCTCATTGTTCGCTGAATTGGAGATATCGTCTCTGAAGCGCTCCATTGCAGCAGTCTTTTAAGGTACAGCTGAGTTCCTGGAAGTTGTTAGGAATGTTCGTGCGGAAAAGGTTGCCCCATCATGACGCATGGCTGCGCGAGCTGCAAACTACTGGATTCCTTGGTATCTCTCGTCCTCAAACGACCACCTTCTGGGTGCACGGGCGACACAAGTCGCGCATTCATTCTGAAAGTTTTCCCACGCCGAGCATACCGGCTTTGCAAAGGATCATGGAAGGAACCGCGTCCATCCACCGCCGTCGTCTCTGGTGCCTCGCCCTGGCTCTTAGCTTGTGCGCCTGTATCTTCCAAATAGTGGTACTCGTCGTCAACTACTACCGCTTTCCAGTCAACGTGGAGATCCTGCTCGTGGAGAAGGAGGACATCCTTTTCCCCACTGTCACGCTCTGCCCAGCCGACTTCTCCAACGATTTTTTCAACTTTCTGAACCACGATGTCAGCCAGAAGTGTGGAGATAGAAGCGGGTGCCGTTACACTTCTTTCCAAAAGTTCAATTTCAGCCTCGAGGAGTTTTGGGACAGTCACGGGATCGCCAGAGAACATATCAGTACGGAAGTGTCCGTGAGTAGCGTTGTCTTTTTCACTTCTTTGAAATCTTTTTAGAAATGTTTAACTCTCTGGAAAGCATGTTTTAAGAATTGCAATTTCCTGCCAAAAGTATCTCGACACTACCCCTATTTTATTGTGGTTTCAACTCCATTTACAGTTTTCATTTACTGTTTTAGACACTTTCTTCATTATTTATATGTGGTGATTATAATTAAAGTCCCCAACTTCTGCGCAGGTTGTAAACCGAATTATTGCACGATAGTGATGAAACTTTGTGTACAGGCTATGTAGAGCATGGGGAAGAGTGCCTCGTGCCCATAGTGAGTGCCTCGTTCTTCACCAGTGTGTAATGGCTGTGTGGCCATGGTGCGAGCAAGGCTCTGTGCAACAGGCATGGAACCATTAACTGGTGTTGAATTAATGCGACTGACTTAATTGCCATAAGAAACCAAAAATGTTTGACAAGGACCTTTCTGGAACGATGGCAGAATTTTTGCCAATGTGCTAGACTGCTTCTTCCAGCAGGACATTCCACCATGCCATGCTGCTCGTTCATGGTCTGCCCAGAATACGGAAGGTTTATCACCCCAGGGTGGTCTAACATGTTACTAGAATGCAAATCATGTCCGGATATTTTTGGCAGGACAGTGTATGTGCATCACCTAATGGGCGGGCTTTTCGTTTGCTTTTTGCCCAGTGTTCTGCCAAATACCACGAAGACAACGAGACACTCCATTGCTCTTCTAAAGGAGGATTCGAACCGGCCGACATCAACGATTATCAAGTGAGAACTTTCAAAGGAACTTGTCTCAATCTAATACCAAGTAAGAACGAAATGATCCATCCATCTATATATGACAGTTTCCAGAGAGACCTTTCAGTGAGAGATACCTTTCTTTGACATTGCAGAGGAGAAGGCGCGCTTTCGAGGCCCAGACACCTTTGTGAAAATCGACTACAACCCGATGCACTTGCATACGAGACATCCCTTCAGGCTCTTTAGGCCCCTCAACATCAATAACAGATCCAGCCTCTACTCCATGCAGGTATGCACGAGAGCACTTTTTATTATTAATATACAGTTGACAGACTCAAATGCATTATGAGGTTACTGTAGGGGTCCTGTATTTTTCAGTATTATATGCACACGCTAAACACGACGTTACTGCACGACGTCGCCCTCAAGAGCGAATTCGTGATAGCCAATTATTTTACCAAAATCGAATTCTCAATCCGACAGGTAAGCCTACTCTTTAATTACCCTTTGGTTCTTGTTGAAGGGTTTTTTAAGGTTTTATTGTTTAGATTCGCCGTTTGAACACCTCCCGTATACGCTGTCGAGATGAATTGACGGTGAGCGCTTGCCGCAACAGGTGCATCGAAAAACTTCTTCAGAGCGAGGTGACTTGCAGGTGAGTGAGTTGCTCTTGGTGGCTCTTTCTGCTTTCGATCGAGCTTTCGAATAGTTTTTTTTTCTTCAGGTTGCCCTTCATGCAGTTCTTCACCCGCAAGGCGCCGTGCCAACATATGGAGGACACTTTGATAGCCTACATGAACGTGAAACAGTTCTACATGAAGCTCAGCTTCTCTCAATGTACGTGCGGTCGCAGGTGTTCGGAAGTGACGTACTCCCGGAATGCCGACACCATGTTCCCCACGGGAAAAAACGTGACGAGCCTCCTAGTGAGCTATCCGAGCAACATCCGCGAGGTGATCAGCGAAGACTATGCCTACTCTCCCAGCACACTCTATAGCGAAATCGTGGCCAACTTGAGCTTCTATCTAGGCATCTATGCCCTCACCTTCGTTGAAATACTCGAGGCTATCTTCTGGAGGCTCTCCAGGTGCTTCTGCCATCAATGAAGGAGCCACCACCTTTCGGTTTTTTTTCTTTGTTATTCTATGTAGTTCTTTATCGATTAGGGGAATTCCAAAGCACAGTATATTACTAATGTGCTCACTAATATGTTAATTTAATTGTTTATTTATTTAAATTTAGCATCTTGTAAGTGATTACGTCACAATTAACCATTAGATCTTACAACTGCCGACACTTGTTTGTTACGTTTGGCACGGTTTTTGTATGGCGTTCCATAATTGTTTTCCTTCGGGTGCCTGGATGCGAGCGAGTGGAAGAAGGATGAAGACAACTCGCCATCTACCCACCTCCTGTGGTGATGTAATTTGTGAATAGGCCTCTAAGAGACCTACACATTTTTTTAAGAAAAAAAACACACCAATTTTTTCTCTGTTATTAACATTTAAAGCGTGGTTCCCACATGCGTAAAAACAACGGCAGAAACCACAAAGCAGAAAAATTTTATGATGTCACTTCCCGTTTTCGTCTCTTCTGCCCGACTGAAAATTTCTGCTTTTTAGAGTTGGGTTGAGTTCAACTTTTGTGGCACAAGCAGGGCAGAAACGATTGCTCAGCCAATAGAAAACGATCTCTGCAGTGACATCACAGTGACGTCCTCTCTCTCTTTCTCACAAAATAAAAATGTCGGACACTCAGCTCACAAAGGTGAAGAGGCCGAGAAAGAAAATTGATGTAGAAGCGCTAATAGAAGAGGTGCGAAATATATATTTATTAATTAATTAATCAAATTAAATTGAATAAACAACAACTGAATGCAAAAATTCGATGTGATGATTGATGAGGAATGAACGAACTGTGTACGTACTGTGTGCATTCGAAGCCGACCGTTTAGATCGATCGACGGCTTCGGTGCAGTGTATTTGTGTTGAGCAAAACTTCTGCTATCTTATCCTTTTGAGTTTCTGCCATGTGGGACACCTGCAGGAGCAGAAAGTAAAAAGGCAGAAAAAAATACGCCCTGGTTTCTGCTCTCTTGTTTTCTGCCAGTGGGAACCACGCTTAATTTACTTACAAAATTTGATTTAATTATTTTATTTGATTTAATAATTTAATTATTCAAACTCAGAAATATACTTACTTACTTTTAAAACAATACTGAACCCGAACATTATTTATATTGATGTTTGTTTGCATTTACTATTTGCGCAATCTTTGAAAAAAATTTTTTTCTTCAGATTGATGGCACGTATTTTAACATACGCGACGTCATAATGGAATTTCTATTCTGTGGGATGCAAGAATCTGACCACAGTATTAATTTTGGGTTAGTTTCCATGACTTTGGATAAAATTCGGCATAGAGCACTCGGGACACGATTTCTCCGAACATGATTTCCTGCACGACCAGATATACCCTCATGCCACAAAGCGCAGTAACATTTTCCATCTACAGAACAGTGACCAGTAAGATTATAACAATCATGGAAGAATACAAGGAAGCGCCTCTTGTAGCACTTCCAATGCTAAAATGTGACTGAATATGTCACTCGCTTCCCTTCGCAGCGCACCTGGCGGCCTACAACCCCTATGATCATTTGTATGATTTTAGAATTACAGATGTCTTTGGAGTAATTGAACACTTGATATTTCATTAAAGCTACAAAGCTTTATTGATGAAGAACACATCTGAGAGCAGGATATTTATGGACCCAATAAGAATTTGACCTATCCAAGTAAAGAAGATCCTGACACAGGGAAAGTTGCCTATATTGTACCCCCTAAGAGGTTTTCTGCTGTAAATTCTTAAATATAAACAGCAATGGAAAAATATATATTGCAAATGATACCCAAGTTAGTTGGCTTTATTTAAACAAAAATCAAGTATTAGAGAATATATGAATAAAATCATTTATATAAAATCAGCGACGGTGGACGTTGTCACAACAAAGAAAAAAATCTAACAATGGGTTATTTCCCGATTATACAAACGGGTGGGTTCGTTTCTAGTAAAAAATATAAACCAACACCCTCCTTGTGGTACAATTTAGGCTTCCGGTTGCCTAATATGTACTGCCAAGGTCCAAAATTGTACCAATAGATATAATGATCATAGTTTAGCAAGAAAAAAAACATTTATTGATACATCAAAAGGCTCAACACCTGCACATATGTTTAATGATACCAAGTAGAACAATTCACACACTGAATCATGTCTTCCTTTACATTTTTTTTTGCAAATTGAACAATACCAATTGTTACGGTCACTGTTTCGAACATTCTTAACACCTTAGGTAAGGGTCGGTTTGATTTTGGTTTGTATTTTTGAGCGATTTGATTTGGTTTGTATTTTTGAGCTTTGTAAAAAATAATGCTTGAAATGCGTTATAGCTGTAGCATATGCTTATGAGGCTTCTTTTACTTATCTGTGTTCATTTGTATGAGATAGCATGTTTATTCATGGAGATATAAAGGTTTTTTTTATTAGTAAGTTTTCTGTTTAGAACATACAGGGTTTTCAACCAATGCAATGCCTTTTTCAAGAAACTTGACAAACTACAGTGGAGACAACACCCTCCAATCAGAATATTAAAATATTAAATATTTGATGAAATATGAGCATTTTTACTAAGTCAATATGCCTTCATATCAGCGTCGGGAGATGTGGCTACTGGTGTCCGGGCTCTGGAGCAACCCTCTTATCGTTTTGAGAGCAACTGAAATTGCACTCATTCTATCGCTATCTTTCTGAATTTTCACGCTATTTGCTTGGGCTTTTTCTAAGAGTAGCTTTATACATTTGGTTAATAAATTATGCAAAAGACATTTGTGGTAACGCTTGCGCATGCGCAGCTAAACATTATTTAGTGAAAATGCTCATATTTCATCGAATATTAAAATTTGTATATTGTGATTGCAGGGTGTTGTCTCTACTCTAGTTTGTCAAGTGTCCTGAAAATGGCATTGCATTGGGTTGAAAACCCTGCATGTTATATACAAAACATTACTAAAGAAACCTTTATATCTCCATGAATGTAGGTGTTGTTCTCATACAAATGAACACAGATAAGTAAAAGAAGCCTCATAATCATCTGCTTCAGCTACAACGCATTTCAAGCATTATTTTTTACAGGGTGATCCCAAACATATTTTTTTGTTGTTCAATATGTTGCTGGTCCCCTATTTTCCCCAATATGAGGTGTAACATGCTCGTTACACCCCTGAAATTTCAAGATAATTCGTCAGGTTTTTTTTCTAGACAATAGACAAAACGTCTAAAATCAGAGTTGTTCATACTATTTTGTGCAACCACTGTACATACATGTACAAGCCTGATTTAAAATTGCTTCAGGCAATAATAAATTTGTCTAAAATAACGAAGAATTTAGCATAGCTGCTCAGTTTTCACGTTCGACCACGAGATCAAAATAGCGGTTCACGCTTCAAGGTTACGGAATAGGATGTCACACTCTTTTCCGCTCGCTCGCATCAAGCAATCCTAGCTTTCCTTTCTTAATTTCGCTTAATTCTGTTTAGCGGCATATCTGCTCGATTATGATGATGGTATTTCTCAGACAGGACGTTATCGTCCTCAAAAATGTTAGATTTAAATATAAAGTAGACAATCTAGAGCAGCGGTCGCAATTTTGAATTCTGTGGACCAGCTTCCACAACAGCGTTGCCGATTCAGAAAGTTCACTCCCAACACACCTGGATTGATGACACAAACACGCCAGAATATAGTAAAAGAAGATAAGAAATATGAAAATTTTATGTATTTCCACGTTATTCCATGGACCACCAAAATTTTCTCACAGGCTATCAGTAGTCCGCGGACTACGAAAATTTTCTCACGGACCACAAAAATTTTCTCACGGATATCAACTGTGCGTGGACCATGAAAATTTTTGCTCACAAACTATCAGTGGCCCACTGACTAACAAAATTTTCTCACGGACCATCAACGGTCTCCAAACAACAAAATTTTCTCACTGACTCGGTGGTCCGCGGACCATGAAATTTTCTCACGACCCCAAAATTTTTCTCACAGACTATCAGTAGTCCCCGAACCCCTAAAAATTTTCTCATGGACTGTCAGTGGTCCCGGAATCACCAACATTTTCTCACGGACTAACAATTGTCCGTGGAGCACCAAAATTTTCTCACAATTGTCAGTATACTGCGGACCACCAAAATTTTCTCAAGGCCTGTCAGTGATCTGCGGACACCGAAAAATTTTTCACGGACCATCAGTGGTCTCCAAGCAACAAAATTTTCTCATTGACTCAGTGGTCCACGGACCCCAAAAATTTTCTCACGGACTATCAGTGATTCCCTACCACCAAAATTTTCTCACTGGCTATCAGTTGTCTCCGAAGCGCTAAAAATGTTTTCACGGACTATCAGTAGTTCCTGGACCACCAAAATTTTCTCATTGACTATGAGTGGTCAGCGGATCACCGTTTGGCGACCGATGATTTAGTGCCTACTGCTGAAGATAAAATAAAAATCTTCGATTAGAGGTTCTTATGTACTCCCTTGGTTTTCAATAGTCTGGATCCCAGAAACCTTATCGCAAGCTTTAGAACCATGATTTGGGTCATGTTCAGTAATGGCTTCTTTATAGAAGTTTTTAAAATTGAACTCGGCGGTCTGCTACCTCTTTAATTTATGGGGACGTGTTTCCATTGGAAATAATTTCGTTTATAGTTGCTAAAATATCTTCACGTTTAACACGTGATTTTTGTTGTTAGAAAACACAGAAACGACTCTATTTGTCAAGACGGTAAAGGCGCCCAGGCATCCTCCTACGCTTTGTCATTTTTTTTTTAGCGTTCACTGGAAGATTTCCATTCATGTTCAATGTCACTTTGTAATCAGAAAGCAATTAGAGACGACGAATGGCGACAATGTTTACCGTGGCGCAATAAATCGCCCCCTCGGGGGATATTAGTCATCCACTCAGAAGTGCTAAATTAGAGCGGCCTTTCTCCGACAATAAATGATAAAAGAGACCCTCGATCGATTGGTGTCCATAAACGAAGGTGGATGGGTGGCTCTGCATACACGTGTCACGCATGGAGGAGGAGAGCATTGGGAAAGTGAGTGAGTCGCCGAGACGGAGGAGAAGGAACATGGTGGAGCCTTACCTGAAGAAGAAGAGGAAGAATACCAAAGTGGTGAATGCCAACGGCAGCGAGGACCTGCCGCTCAGATTCGTCAGTTTCCCGACCAAGTCGGGGGGACTAGACACCGTGCTTGACCACCAGTTCAAGTTGGAGCCGCCGCCGCCGCTACCGCCCATCGAGAGAGTGAAGCCGGACATCAGCATACCGGGCTTCGGCAAGATCCTCGACCCGTCCTACAGCGTACGTGGCAAAGTGGTCTGGGTGATCGCGCTAGTCGTGTGCGCAGGCGCTTGCTTCTATCAGTCGTTTATCCAGCTTAGGGCCTACTTCAGCCACGCCGTCACCGTCGATCTCACCATCATGCGCAACCAGACGGTCGAGTTCCCGGCCATCACCTTCTGTCCGCCGACGCTCTCGCTTCTCTTCGAAAAGGAGCTGAGGCAGCTCATGGACGATCGGTGTGCCAACCTCTCCTTGACGACTCCACTTTGCACCAACCGTAGCCACGACTCGGATGAGTTCAAGACGCTCCCCTTTCAGCAGCTGCATTTCTCGCTCGACGATCTCTGGGATATCTTCCGAATTCCACTGGAAGCTGTCAAAACCCAAACTCCAGTGAGTACATGAATTCCCGATCTGCAAAAACTTATTCTAGAAACTGCATCACCCTGGAGGCCTAGTCTAATGTTAAGATTCTTTCTTTCAGTGCGGCTCCCTCGTCGATTTCGACGACAGTGACAACTGTACTGACGACTATGTCGATCTGTCGATGAATTCCAGCTTCGTGAACACGTTTTGGGGCAAATGTCTTACTCTAATGCCAGGTATGTATGACGAAGACGCCTGTTTAATTTAGATTAGATCAGGTTAGGTTAGATTAAATAGATTAGGCAGATTAAGTTTGATAGATTCAGTTTGGTAGGTTAGGTTTTGGTAGGTTAGTTTAGGTGATGTTAGATTAAATAGATTAGGTTAATTAGTAAAGATAAGAGGAAACCACTGATCCACATAAAACTTTTAATCGGACGTAAGCACATTTCGGCAGCCACGCTGCCTTCTTCAGCGTACACAAGGATTTCGATCAGAACAGAGAAGCCTTGTGGTGTTCTCTAAACAGGCTTGTCTGTTCTGATCAAAATCCTTGTGTACGCTGAAGAAGGCAGCGTGGCTGCCGAAATGCGCATACGTCCGATTAAAAGTTTTATATGGATCAGTGGTTTCCTGTTATCTTTATTGAAGTTCGTCCACAGTGTCCGACTCCAGTTCTCTCTTAGGTTAATTAGATTATGTTAAGTTAGGTAGATTAAGTCAGGTAGGTTAAATACAGGATGGTTATAAATAAACTGATCTTATTCAGGCCCCTCTAGATCCCGTTCTAATCGACGAATTTTCATAAAAACTTGACATATAAGTTACATGGTCCTGGGGAAGAGATTTCTGCAATATAAAGATTGTTCAAAATTTGACCACCAGGGAACTCATTCAAAGTTATTGAATCACAGAAAGTATTGAATGTGTGCTCCATCAACATCAATTACATGTTAAAGGCCCATTATAGTTAAATTATTGATGAAAAATATCAGATGTTAAATTATTGATGAAAAATATCAAAGAAAATTCCACAGCCTGGATTCGATCCAGGAACCTTCGGCTCATGCTGGCAACTTAACATCTAACGTGTAAGGCTTATGATTAAAACCTCACGGACCCATCTTGAGCTATTCTTTAATGAGTATTACGGCTTAGGAAAGATAGTCCCAGGCTGCGGATTAGGCAGCTACTATAACCAAGCCCAAAGGACATGTAAATAGCGTAATGCTTTCATGTCTGTAGCGCAATTGATTATTGCGTCGGCACATGAGTTCCTGGTTTGGATCCAGTATGTGGAATTTTCTCTTATTTTTCATCGTGAGATTTCAGAAACATAGCATATACTGTTGGCTTTCATCTCAGGTAGAATTCTAATCGGTCCTCTATAAACACGATCCTTCAGGAATCCTCACAACCAGAAATCACAGGGATTTATGTCCGGTGAACGAGGAGGTCAGGCATCGGGAAAAAGCTCTGGATATTGTACGGTCCTCGCATTGTTTGACGAAGCAGTTCCTTATCCGGTCTTCCAGTATGCGAAGGTGCTCCATCTTGCATGAAGACAGTGGTCTTCAAACATTGACGTTCCTCTAAAGCAGAAAAGACTTGTTGTTGAAGTTGAGGACAGCACCTTTTCCCCCCTTGGTGATCAAAATTTGAACTTTTTAATATATAGAAATCCATATAGTCGCACAAACCGTTTTTTCAAAATACGATGAGTAGAACTGGTCTTAGAGGGGTCTGGACCACCCTTTTGGTTTGGTGGTTTAGGTTGAATTGTTAAATTAGATAGGTTATGTTAGGTTAGGTTATGTTAGGTAAAATAGATTCAGGTTAATAGTAGATGATAAACCAGTCAGCTCAAAAATTATGAACACAAGGAGGAACAAATGACCCAAAAGTACATTTCTGGGGCTAATGTTCAATGACCATGATGAAGGAGACATAGCTCCCGAAATATACACCTGGATCATTAAAATCTGTTTCGAGGATTAGTGGTTCCTCATTTGTTTCTTCTTGAAATTAGGTTATGTCAGTTTAGGCTAGATTCCTATTTTTTGGTTCTCTTATTTTTTTAAAAAATAGAAGACTTCCTGGAGTACCAAGGACCGGACACGTACATCAAATTCACCATCACAGACACGATGCTCCGCTCGGCCGACAAATTCCTTCGCAACCCCAAGACGGACGAAGAACGGATGAGACACTTCTCTTTACTCGTGAGTTCACCATCTTGGTACGGTCTCTCTACTCCCTCTTATGTATTGCTTGTTTAATGAGGTTTCGTATTTGTTTGTTTGTTTTTTTCAGTTTTTCTTGCACAGAGCAAATGTGGTGAATAGGCACGATGCCATATTTTTGGCAGAGATGTTTCTCAAGCGCTATTTCACATCCGTGCGTTTCACTGCCAAAGAGGTGAGCTTGCAGGCAATGGATTTGGGTATTTTTAAGGAATTTGTAAAAGGGGGTTTCTTTTTTAATGTTGATTAGATAAACGATTTAGTCGATATACACTCCTCAACATTTAAAATCTTATTTTCATTATTCTAAAAAGTTTTCATTATCCACCTTCCTTGGTATATTACAAACACAGTTCTTGTCTAAAATGCTTGTCAAATATTATTTTACTGGGTATCTACCGTAACCACCGAGAGATAAAGCCTCCGCAACGAAACGTAATACATTGTTACCTCATCATAGACAGTCCTTCTCTCTCGGTGGTTTTTTATGGACTGTCTATGATGAGGTAACAATGTATATAAATTTTTTCACTTTTCTGTTTTTATGGCTTAATGCACTATATAAATTTTGGGCCAATGCACTATGGGCCAATCAAAACAAAACTAAATAGTGAAAGTGGACATGCCCATAGTAAGCTACTTTCCGAGTTTCAATCTTGTACCTCAAAAAATGTAGAAATTATGAAGGGGGCGGACGGACATTATAAAACCAATAAGTATTCCATTCTTCCGCTACTTAATAATATAGATTATGAGCAATCGTGCATCGACAAAGCGATTTCACGTGCGCGTGCCGATGTCAATAATGCTTAAAAGATGAACCGCAAGTAACAATATATTCATTCTTGACAAATCGATTGTTATATGAGCTAAGACCTTGATGGTCATATTTCTGAAAACAGAATTTGAAAAAGCTATCGTGCATCAAGTTTCGTTTTTGCTAAAGCTTCTAATAAAGATGATGAAAGTCACTTTTTGTCCACAATATTGGTTAGATGGTGTTCAACTTGAGGTCTGTGTTGATGTTCAATTCATGTTCAAATTGATGTGAATTTTTCTGATAATTTCCACTGATGATGCAATTTTTTGCACAGAAAATTTTTAGGTTGAAGTTCAAAAAGTTATTTTTACTGATGATTTGTTAAAAATTGGAGTTTCGATTTTTCGTACGAAAATCAAAAAAAAAAAAAAACGAAAA
This sequence comes from Rhysida immarginata, assembly GCA_023313115.1. NCBI lineage: Eukaryota > Metazoa > Arthropoda > Chilopoda > Scolopendromorpha > Scolopendridae > Rhysida > Rhysida immarginata. The sequence continues at coordinate 7,365,626 of JAHWFO010045454.1, read as the reverse complement.
CGAAATAATTAAGTGGCAGTTTCGTATTTTCTCATGATTATTTTTTGTTTTCATCAAACAAGTTGCGCTGTGCCAAGACTACCTAGATAATAAATTCAAAAAAAAAAGATACGAAAACGAAATATTAATACGACATTTAAAAGTTTTTCCTTTTCGTCGATCCACTTTCGTAACAGAATTTTTCAAGATTTCCGTGTGCCAATGACAAAACTTGTACGCATTTATCTGCGCATCAGTTCGCCGATTCATAATGGACGCCGAACTTTAGCTCTGTCGAAGGCACAGCTTGAACGTAGAGTTCATTTCGACAGCACTAATAACCCAAATAATTTCAAATAAACAAAAATTACCAACTGCAGCAGCTTAAGGAAAATGGTAATAAAATGATTGATAACTGGCTTTCGAATCGACTAGAAGGATCCACTTGAGCAGGGCCGAATGCTGCAAGGTAAATACATTTCACGAATAAATTTTCGTTTCGTAAAAATGAAAGGTCGGTTTCGTGCGCACAGCCAAGGCTACCTAGAAGATAATAATAATAATAATAATAATAATAATAATAATAATAATAATGTTAACTAACTATCTGCACATCGCGCGATGACTGATCATGCGATCAAGGTAAGTGAAATTTTTACTAATTTAACCATCACTGTTTAGCCATCTATTGGGCTGTGGCAGTTTTTAAAAAATAAACTCATTCACCTTGGTCGTATGATCAGTCATCGCGCGATATGCAAATAGTTAACATTAATCCAAAAGATAATTATTAGCAAATACAAAATTGTCACTTAAATTATTTCGTTTTCGTATTTTTTTGATTTTTTGTACGATTTATTTTTTTGAATAATCGCTAACTGTTTATTATAATATAGACCTTGCCCAAGGTGATGTAGAACCTTGGACCTTGCCCAATAGTAAACAAACCGACATTTTGAAAATAAGCAGACGAGCCTTTCCGCGAGCCACATTGCTTCCTGTTGTGAGCTTGTAAGCTCTAGACTAGCCTGCTCCTGCTTCTGTGTAGTGCCACAATTTTATCGTTACAAAAGGAGACAAGGAATCAACACTTCAGAGCACTCGATAATGCATTTTATATTTTTTTGTACTTTGGTTTCTGAAAAATTTTTGGCAAATTATCTTTGGCAGAGGTAGGCAGTTAATGAATGACTGTAATATATGATACAGAACATCTGACCATTCATGAAAGATATGCATTTTTTTATTTTTTATTTTTTTCCTCTTAAGAGATAGTCTTTTTTCTCAAGAGCTCTTTCGTTGGGGGAGGGGGGGGGGGGGAACCGGGGCAAAAAAAAAATAAATAAATAAATAAATAAATAAATAAATAAATAAATCAAATTGGCACCCAGTAATTTTGATCTACGGCATTGATCCACGCCTGTTGGCGTTCTGAATCTCGTGGAAATCGAAAGAATCGAATCTCAGACAGTAAATTTGTGCTAGAACAGTTTGTGCAACATTTGTTAGCCAAACAAGTAAAACAAATTGATCCTATTGTCTTCCGTTTCATAAAGAAGTAGAAAATGCAGAAAAGAATCCGAGGATTAATTTTCCCATTAATTTTCCTAATGCACTGCTGCACAACTAGTTGATATTTCTTAAATTTTAATCACGCTCGGACGCTAAGCTCATGCTGAGTGTCTGGTAAAACCGGAAGTTTTTTTGTTTTTTTTTATATATATATATTCCTGACCCCCTCTTGTGGCAATGTTTTCGTCAGGCAAGGTTGATACTGTCTGCGTTGGTACTACGTCACTGCCTAGTTGATACTAACTGCCTGTCCACTGAGACTGGAAGCTGTCAGCTCGTAAATAAACTGTTTATATTTTATAGTAAATATAAATTACTTTTTCAGCTTTAATTTGAAATAAAAAAATTAAAAATACAATTTAAATTTTTAATACGGATTATTAATGAAATAAGGAATCATTTTTGCAATCATTTTAATACAAATTAATTTATGTAATTATAATTTTAATACTCAATAGAGGTTTATTGCATATTATTTTTCTTTCCTCATTCAAATTCCGTTGACAGAAAAGATGAATTTGTTATTTGTTAGTCATGAATTTGATGCGAATAGAATCAATATCAGGCATCAATATTTTCATTAAATTTCATGACAGGGGTGGCCTTTTCATTTCTTTTTTTATATCTAAATGCTAAATTTTCTTTCTTTAATTAGTTTAATAGATGATTATACACAACATTTTCTATCTTCTGTTAAAAAAGTCGAAAACTCTCAAAACTTTTGATGAAGGAGCTAATGCTATCCATATCTGACATTCAATGGCTTAGATATGGAAGCGGCGAGGAAAAACATGACTCTGAAATTAAAAAGTTGTTTTCACACAGAATTTTTAAAATTATACTAACAAATTCATCTTTTCTGTCAACGGATTTGAATGGGGAAAGAAAAATATGCAATAAACATCTATCGAGAAAAAATATTAAAATTATAATTAAACAAATTAATTTGTATTAAAAGGATTGTATATAAAAGAGTCCATATTTCATTAATAAACCGTATTAAACTTCAAGCAGACATTTAAAAAATAAAAAATAAAAACCGACGACGTGTTTTTCCAGTGATTGGTACACATTTAACAGTCTATATCTTGAAAATTACTGAACCGATTTTGATGTAACTTGGTCTGTACCCTAAGTTGAAAGATATTTAAACCAATAAAAAAAGAATTATTGCGATTCGATTTCTAATTTCCGAGAAATACCTGGACAAACATACATACATACATACATACATACATACATACATACATACATACTTATGAAATTTGGCACACCTGTTTAGAAGCCCGCATAGACGAAAATTGTGCATTTCCAACAATATTACATACATACGAGTCGAATTGATGACCTCCTTTTTTGACGTCGGTTAATTAAAAATATTAATTTGTGTTAAAATGATTGCAAAAAAGATTCCTTATTTCATTAATAATCCGTATTAAAACTTCAAATAGTATTTTTAGTTTTTTTTTTCAAATTAAAGCTGAAAAACTAATGTATATGATATATATAAAATCAGCGATGGACTATATCACAACAAACAAAAGTTTGGAGAGAGATGTGTCAGAAATCTAACAATGACGATAATATAATCGAGTGGGTTATTTCTAGTTAATCATCATATATATAAAATCAGTGACGGTGGAATGTCACAACAAAGAAAAAATCTAACAATGGGTTATTTCCGGATTATACAATCGGGTGAGTTCGCTTCTAGTATAAAATATAAACAGTTTTATGTAGGTATAGGGAGAAAACCTGGCGCCCTCTAATGATTATTTACTGGCTGATTTTTTTCTATTGTTTTCTGCCTCTGACTATTGTTTTTCTATACAGGGTGTATCTAAACCATTGTGGCCACATCTAGCATAATTGTAAGCCTTTAGCATAATTTTAGCATAGTTTTATCGGAAAATCAACCATAATTCGCTAGTGACGAACAGATGAACACAACAGCACTTGTTAAAATTATGAATCTCCTGACAACAAGGGAGAAGACACAATTCCACAAAAATAATTTTTAATTAAAATATTTTTTGTGGAATTGTATTTTCTCCCTTATTGTTTGGTTAAACCTTGTCCACAGTTTCTGGTACAGTATCCAAAATTAATATATCACCTCATCAGCCCAGGAACATTTTCAGTCAGGACAAATGTGTGAATTTCAAGAAATCGAGTTAGTTTTCTTGTAGTCGTTTTCAATTATAACTACCGACAAGATTTTGTTGTAAATTTTAATATTTTTAAATATTGATAAAAAAAAAACTCACTTGTATTTTATGCTCATAGAAGATGTTGATAATACCGAAATGCGTCGACATTAAATAAATATTTATTATACTGCTAATGCTAGACCGTTTATTTCTTAAGATTTTATCAATAAAATCAAATTTACTTTTATAAATTTTTATCAGTATATTAGTATGATCAATAAGTTCGAAGACTGTTCCGATATCGCTATTCAAGCTTGGAGGAGAGGGGAACTATTGACCGTGGCGTAGAGGCACATATTACATGGTTTGCAGGGTATCAGTAAATTGTGGTTGTTCGTGGTCGTCGGAAGGGCATGTTGCTTTACGCGTTCGTACTGGAAGGGAGGACAGAGAACAAGGAGAGGTACACATAGATCCTGGCTTGCCAACATGATGCCATCCGCCTGAAACACCCGGAACTCTGGAAAAGCAAGGATTGAGTACCGCAATATGAGTGCCTCCGCATATCGGTCTTTCGTGATACAGGCTGCTCTGGCCAAAATGGGAACGTTTTTACCCTTCCACACTCTCCCTACTCACTCGATCTCGCCCCATGCGACTTTTACCTGTTCTGCCGTCTGTAACTGGAATGTTTTCAGCAACTGTACTTGCGTTGGCAAACGTGCATAGTTGCAAAAGGGGGTTGTATGTAACACGTGACAGCAATATATTATATCAGTCAGGAAGGCCAGTCTCCCAATTGACATGTCTGTTGAAGTGTAAATAAATTAACTTAAGACTTAATTTAATCAACATTAATGTTAATTGCCTCAACTTTACACTAATTTGCATATTTGGTTTCTTTTGTTTTTAGTTTAATTTTCTTAACACTAGCGAAAAGCCTTGTACCGACGAAGAGGAAGTGACGGAATGTCGAAACAGGTGCATCGACGAGAAACTGAATGAAAAACTCAACTGCAGGTAAGTCTATTTTATTCAGCTTTAGATTTTCATATACACTTGTTGATTAGTTTTGCAATCAGCTTAACTAGGCTTAACCAAGTAAAACAGTAAATCTAATTTGTTAGGCTTCATTAAACCAATGGTAACGTGCTCTTTGGTTAAGTGCAAAAGAAGTTTAGAAAGCATGTTGGTTAGGTTTCTCTGTAAAGCGAATGCAAAGCTCCGCACGTTTGTTGGCTTTCCTGCATGGCACTCAGTTCCTTGTTGCTTGCTTATTGGTTTGAGCGGTGGCTCGTTGTTGTTGTCGTTGAGCATTTTCTTTTCCCAGTTTTGACTTCCCCATAGCGATTTCTGTGTCTTTTTCGTTCGCAGTTTGCCTTTCATGAATTCGACCAAGCCACTCTGCCCCAACCTGGTGGAATCGCGCAAGGCGTACGGTCTGGCCAACTCCATCTACAACTCGCTCAAGTCGACCGACTGCCACTGCAAGCGCAAGTGCCGCGAAGTGACCTACAGTCTGACCACGGACGTCATGTACCAGGTGGGACGAAACGAGACCATCTTCCACCTGTACTACCCGGACAACCTGCACGAGGTGATCACCGAGAGCTACGCCTATCCTCCGTCCTCGCTTCTCAGCGACCTGGCCGCCAATCTCGGCTTCTACCTCGGCTTCTGCGTCCTCACCTTACTCCAGATGATCGAGGCAGCACTGCTCCATCGGCGATCATAGGAATCGACTTGGAAATGATTTTATCCCTCTTTGTTTAATAAAACACTTGTACTGTAAAGTGGTTTCCTTCTCGAAGTCCAACAACCTAACAGGTGGTAATCGTTTCAAATAGTCGAAATCTGTCGAGAAGTTTTATATTGTTTTTATGTTAAGTATTGTCGTCCATTGTTTCAAGTCGTATCGATTTATTGTACCTTCTTCCCATTTTAATTTTATGGGTTTTTTTTTTTAAACCGAGAGAAAGGTAGAAGGCGAGGCGGAATTATTTTGATGCAGTGTGGTACATTTTGTATCTCATTTTTCTTGAAATAAAGGTCTAAGAAAACAAGTAAACGAGAAAACTGATAAATGCAACTCAAACCAGATAAATTATTAGCAAAACGAACCTAAAAAGTCTTTTCGGGAATTTAAATGTGAAACTTTGAATGAGTTTGACAGCTGCGTGAATTAGATTTTCTATGAGTATGTTTGAGTGCGATGTATATAAGCTTAAGTGGATTTGTATGAAAAAGCACAAATTTATAAGAGAGTGAGTGTGTATAAGTGGGTGCTTGAGAATGAAGCGTGTAACCACAAATAAATGAATAAATGAATTGATAAATTGTACCTCTCTGCACTAAAGTTTAAATCTTTATGATGAGATATAATATCACAGTTCATATCATCCGGTTGCTATATTATATCTCCGTAATGATTGGTCCAATTTTCAAATTTATGCTTATCATTGAGTCTGCTTGGCACATATATATGCCATATCTATTTCGGCGTTCGTATATTGAATATAGATTATTGGTAGTTTTGATTTTTGGTATGCCAGTGGTCAATATAAATACTTATTACAATAAAATATTCCAATGGAGCCAAGAAACTGGAGATCTAGATATGGTGAAAGCTAGTAACAGGGCAAAAAACACACAATCCACAAAATTATTTTCATACCACGTATATACATTTCGACGACAGTCGTCCTCATCAGCGTGATAACAATTTATTACAAAATTGATATAATGAACCGAGAATTACATCCTTTATAAAGAGAGGAAGAACTAATCAGAGGAATGGAGCTAGCCAAAAATTACTTTATGTACTTAATAACTCTCGTCCAATCATCAGCTACGTTCACAGGACCGCTGTTACTATTAATTTGCTGATTGGACGATTCTCTGGCTATCTCCATTACAATCATTACTATAGGATTACAATCAAGGATATGTTTAGCAAAAATTGATTTATCAACATTACAATTTATAATAATTTACAAAAACTTAATTGTAAACAGGATTATGACTTAAGTTTTGTAAAAATTCTGCATGTGACTCATAATCCTATTTTGTTAAGCTTCTTTTGTAGTGAACATCGTAACACGTGGTGGTTTGTACTCACATGTGAGCACTGTTACGATGTTGAATGCGTAAATCTGAACTACTCGTTGGAATTCGATCAAATTTTAACGGTGTACACAGTTTTATGTACCCAATTACTCCTCTAAATTTCATTAATCTAGGCGTTGCAAAACCTGAGTTATTAACTTGTTGATCTTGGTGGCGGCATTTTTATTTCTGTTCATATCTCAGTTAGCATTCAAATTCGGACTCATGTTTTTATGAAGTTTTTTGCTTAGAATCACCCATATTACCTCTCCTAAAAGTTTGTGCATTGAATTTTGAATCACCCTGTGTAGTTGATTTTTGTCGATAGTGTTGAAAGACTTTGATACGCGGTATTTACCAAATAACATAAAAGGCCTTTGTCTAAAGCATTAATAATATAATTAAGAATGGAGAGTAAAGAATACATAATTGGAGTTTATTGGTCTACCACCATATTGGTCAGTTGGTATTATAGACCAAAGAAATTTAGTAAGGTCGTCAAAAATCAATTTTCCGCAATATTTGCAAATGTAGATAAAATACATATCGGTCTACACAAGAGCCAAAACATTATGACCATCACCACATTGGTGAATGAACTGTCTGGATCACGTGGAGGGCACGTAATTAAGTGGGAATGGTATTTAACTTCTGCTGGAGAAGGTAAAGAATAAGTCTTGCACTTAATTTTGCGAATGATGGGAAAGGCTGCTGATCTAAGCGAATTTGATAGAGGGCAGATTGTAATGGCCCGAAGACTCGGGACGAGCATCTCCGAAACTGCACGACTGGTAGGTTGTTCGCGATCTGCCGTTGTTAGTATTTATGCAAAGTGGATAAATGACGGTGAAACCAGCAGTAGACGCCAAGGCGTTGGACGCCCCCGCATAATCAAAGAAAAAGGACGTTGGAGACTGTCCCGCTTGGTAAAGCAAGATCGGCGCCAAACAGTGGTTCAGCTGACAGCCCAATACAATGCAGGTCCAAGTGCAAGTGTTTTGGAACACACAGTTCAGCGGACACTGTTGGATATGGGACTGCGCAGCAGACGTCCCACTCTGTGCCTCTGTTGATCAAGCGTCATTATCAACTACGCCTGCAATAGGCCCGGGAACATTAAGACTGGACCATGGATAAGTGGAAGATTTCCCTACTCGGATGAATCATGATTTCTTATTCATCCTGTCGATGGTCGTGTCAGGGTACGCTGACTTCCAGGCGAACAGTTGCCCCCCTCCCCCCCCCCTGTACAACAGGCCATACACAAGCTGGTGGTGGCGGTATTATGCTTTGGGAAACGTTCTCATAGGCGGCTGTGGGACCCGTAGTTTGTGGTAGAATGGACCATGAAAGCTGCGGACTATCTGACCCTTATATGGCGTCTGTCTTCCCAACTGGAAATGGAATCTTCCAGCAGGACAACGCCCCATGTCACAAGGCTCGAATTGTGTTGAAGTGGTTGGAGAAGCATAAGGATGAATTCCAATTAATGTCCTGGCCACCTAACTCACCGGATCTTAATCCGATACAGCACATTTGGAATGTCATGGAGTGGCAGCTCAGAGCTCAAACATCACCATGTCGGAATATCTCGACTTTGCGTGACCGCTGCTTAGACATTTGGTAAAATCTGTCTCCAGTCATCTACTAAGAATTGTGGCATTCATGGCAAGGCGAGTTGGTGGCGCAACGCGTTATTGAGTAGGTGGTCATAATGTTTTGGCTCTTCAGTGTATAGTTGCATATGTCTTCAGCTGAACCTTTTTTAAACACTGGGACTATAAGAGTTTTTTTAAAGCCAATCGGAAAACATTGAGAATACATGATATTTTGAAGTAAATATTGATAGAGTACATTCCCAAACTTCCTCCATTTTTCACAACAGAAATGGTTAATAGCCCATCTCTATTTGATACCTTATTATTACTTTGTGTAATAACCAAATTAATTTGATTCACGGAAATATAGGAACACATATTTGGTTGAACAATGAAACGATTATTATGCCTAATATCATAACTTAAATTTTGATTATTAGGATTATCAATCCATTTAAATACAAATCACTTTGGTCCGTGGGAAATATTTGTGTTTTTTTTCCTTTTATTTGACCGAACACATTTCCAAAGATCAAATACGCCAGTTTTGTTATCCATGATCTGAGCTCATTTTGCCTGGCGAATTTCTTTTAAAATTTGAATTGGCATTTTTAACTGATATATGTTAACAATAGAAGGTTCAAGCTTGAACCGCGCATATTTGCATTTTTTTTTCTTTCCATGGTTCCACCAAGGTCGCTTTTTTTTTTTTTATTAGTTTTTATCGTTTTTGACACTAAACCTGCTTCTAAAAGAGCTTGTCGAAAATTAGTTTGCATAATACCAGGTAACCATAGAAGTTCTTGCCGTTTTTATGTTGCCATTAAAGGAAGAAGATATGCAGATGAGTCTACAATGTGGTCCAAAATCTGTCAGCGGGGAGCAGGAAGGTTAGCCTGTAAAATACAGGGCTGTTGGGCGTTCACATCAATCGCATCTCGTGCAGAAGTGAAGACAAATGGAGGTATCGAAGGAGATGGTTAGGTGTTGTTTACTTTATGACTTCAAGGTGGGCTTGTCAGTAGCAGCAGCATCAAGTCGTCGAATGTGTCTTGCGTTTGGGGATGATGCTGTGAATGAACGCACCGCAAGGCATTCAGGTCGGGAGAAGTTGCCATTTCTGATGAACCCCGCAGTGACAGGCCTTAGATGACCAGGACCTGAAAAGGCCATAGAGGTGGACAGCAGTTAACATGTGGTGAACTTGCCACACGGTATCAGGTTTCAGATGAAACAGTTAGACGTCACCTGCACAGCCTAGGAAAGACGTACAAATTGAGCAAACGGGTACCCCACACATTGTCGGAATCCAACAAGAATCAGTGAGTGACAGCCTGCATGCTGCATGCTTTCTCGACATCGTAACGCACCCATATTTAATCGAATACTTACCAGTGACGAAAAGTGGGTCCTGTATGACACTCCTAAGCGTTCCAAACGTTGGTTGTCACCCCGGGACACCATGCCTCACAGCTCAAAGCCACCCTTACACCCACGCAAAATCATGCTCTGTCTGGTGGACTAGACGCCAAATGGTTCACTACGACCTGCTGTCAACTGGCCAAACCATCACTGGGGATCTGTACTCCTAGCAGTTGGAACGTGTGCAACAGGGATTAGAGCAAGAGTTAGCATTGATGAATCGCAAAGGGGTACTCTTCTTTTATGACACTGCCCGGCCACATGTGGCGCGGGTGGCCAGGGAAACCATAGAGCGGCTTGGCTGCTGGGAAATTTTGTGTCATCCACCTTACTCACCGAATCTTGCTCCAACGGATTATCACCTTTTCCATTCTCTGGACAACCATCTTCGTGGAAAATGCTACACAAATGATACTGACCTGCGAAAGGCACTCACGGACTTCTTTGAGTCCAAGACCGGCAAATTTTACAGCCAGGGGATTGATCAACTGGAGACACGTTGGCAGAAGGTGCTAGATGCCAATGGGGATTACTTTGGGGACTAGCGATACGCTACTTTTTGTGTACATCATTTTGTTTTTCGGAATTAAAAACTGCAAGAACTTTTGTGGTTACCTGGTATTTAGTAAAATATTAGCGCATTCGGAATTAAAAAAAAAGTAGTCCAATTCTGATTGGGTAAAACGGTCCTAAACTTTAGCCAATCAACGTTTCTAAAATCAGTCTATTAAATGTATCTCTCATTGGGTATATAAAGAAGGATGTTTGTTTGTTTGTTTTTTATATAAATCTGCAGTTTTATTCTGATCTTGATAAAATTTCGCATACATGACCTTCAAAGCATGAGGAAGGTCACTGTCTACCTCAGATTTCGAAAAAATAATAATTATTGATAAAAAAAATCGATATTCATGGTTATGGCAGGGCATATTAATGAGAAATATCTCATGACCAACAATGCAAGACAAAGTTTTTGCAACAATAAGTAACAACAATGGTATGAACGCGCAATTCACAAACACTTTGCACGGACCAACAATATATATCTCATGACCAACAATGCAAGCAAAGTTTGTGCAACAATAGGTACCAAGAATGGTGTCAACACGCAATTCACCAATAACAATGAGCACAAAATTATTCAAAGAATTATAACAATCGCGATCGCTGGAGATCCTCCATAGGGCTGCTGCCCCCGCGACCCTAACGGATAAGCGGGTTTGAAAAGTAAGTAAGTAAGTAAGTATTATAACAATGAACATAAAATGATGCAATGACAGAATATTCGTTTCCAAGAATTATTAATAATGAACAGGAAATGGATATAATAAACGATATAGATAGGGCAGTCTCTCTCGATGAGGGCAGTCTCTCTCGTGTCTTCCTTCAGCTCCCTAACAAGCGTTCAAACGATTGGGAAAAGTGTGTGTGTGTGTGTGTATTTACCTACAAGCGTAATTATCCCGGGCAACGCCGGGTCCTCTGCTAGTATAACATAAGTGCATTGTGATCGCATTTTGGAGATGTTAGGTGCTTAACAAAACACTCGGACCACTGAACAGGAATGAAAATTTAATCTAATGTACTGCTAGTGGTATGTGTTATTGTTGTTGGTGTGTTAACGATTGGCCGAAGATGGCAAGTTTGACAAAATTTTGGGATTAAGTTAGTATTAAAAGATTTAATTCCGAAATCGACGTTCAAATCGCCAATGATGACATCTGCTTTATTCATGGTACAATGAATACAAATACGAGTTGGTACATTCCAACCCTGAGAGTTGGTATAGGTGATCAAAAGTGGATTACAGTAGTCGTGGACGCTTGCGACGTCGTACGGGATGGCGTTGGCTGCGTCCGCAGTGCTCAAGTTTCACGACCATGTATTCAAGGGCTTCGAGGGCCGTGAGCAAGGAGACGCCCAGAAAAATACCAAGGCTGCCGCCGATATCACTGAGCAGAGCCGAGATGCTGTACGTGAGTTCGACCGTCGTCAACTTCTCGCTGCTATCTTCATACACGATGCGCAGCGACAGTCTCTTCCCGATCTCTTCGTCTATCAGGTCGTCGACTAAGACGCTGAGGGTATAGGAGACCTCATCACACGCCTTGCTGCATCCACATTGTTTCGCTACCACCCTCGACCCTCCCGTATTCTGTGCGTAGACATCTCGGCTTGCTGCCAATGCCCAAAACGTCGACTGTGAGTCGGCGCAAGGCTCCAGCGACGCGTTCCAAATGAAGGGAAGCCTGCATGGAACCTGTTGACTCAGTTTTTGGTCGTAGCATTTGTTCCAGCAGCGTATCACGTCCTTTTGAGAATGACATGAATCTTTGGAACGATTTAAAAAGTAAAACTGAAATGTTAGAAGAAAATTGCAATAAATAAACGTCTAGTGAACAGAAATGGTGGTTGTCACCTTTCTCAAGGAACCATTTTCGCTTCCTCACCTTTTTGACGTTGAGTCGTACTTCCGTCATATTAGTTTCCTGTCCTGAGTAGAACCGGTAGTAGGGCAGATGGCGTGGAAATTCGTTATCATAAGGAGGGTGGAATAAATACTGAAAATGCATAAGTATACATGCAATTGAGTATACAAGGGCGTTTTAAAAAGTTTTGCCTTCTATATGATGGCTTCAGCAGTTTGCGAGATACGGTCGTCAGTCTCAAGTTTCAGCCTGAAATATGGCATCATATAGCATCATGACTTATGCTTCTGAGGGATTATGGATCCTGGTCACAGTACCTTATGTGGCCTCTCGTCTTTCACTCAAGATGTATTGAGATCAACCCCGAATCGTTATAGTGATTGAGGGGTGTGAAAGAGCAATCCAGGTATGCAAAGACTGCATGATAAGCCCCGCGGTGGACAACGCGTAACAGCTGAAGAAACGTTGGCGCAAATGTGTGGACATGGATGGTGCAGGACATTCCCAAGCTTTCATCAGATGCATACTTCAGGCCAGTTTCTCACAAAACTTTTCAAGCAAAACTTTTCAAAATGTATTTTTATAAAGAACAAAAGAGGAACGCTAAGCAAGAAGTGGTGGCTGTTCACCAGGAAGGTTTCTCGTAAGATTTGCTGGGCCTGTCTGCCTGTTAGGGCATACTTGTTCTTACTACAGAAGTCGAGGAACTCGTTTCGCTTGCGTGTCGTGTTGAGAATGATGCCTATGAAAGTGTGAGGGCCCTGATAGAGGAAGTACTGATCTTTGGAAAAGAAAATAAAAGACATTCCATGAGAAAGAGGATATGGAAATACGTGACTTGGAGCTGTTGGTGTATGAAACACCTATAGGGGTTAGACAATTAATGGAAACACTGACTCCACCTCCAAATTACCCATGCTTATACTAATGATTCTGCCCAGTTATTTTGTATGCTCACTAGGAAACATCACGGAGTGATAATAAAATGCCGATCCTAACACCTATATCCAATAAGATATCGATTATAAAAAATTGCGTGCCAAGGTTCATATTCAAAGATTTTATAAGCCCATTAAATATCAGATACCGAATGTACAGATAATTTCCGAAATAGTTGAATAACTTTAGAATAAACGATGCTATAGCTATTAAATTCAGGTCTATAGGAAAGTGGCCATGCCCGATTGAATAAAAGTACTCCCAGCACCCCTAGTCTAAGCACTGAGAAGTTACGAAAACTGACTTTTGAACCATGATCAATAGAGAAAATGTTCCAATTACTAAAATGTAGAGTATCACCGATTTAGTAGAAATCCACTCTTTGCATGAAGAAAACAAAGCATAAAGTCCATGCATACATGGACACCGTACGCAGGAATATTAACGTGTAGAACAACAAACATATGAAGTAGTTCTTATGTAATACTTGAGACAATGGAAGATGGAATAAAATTAAACAAAACAATCACTAAATATCAACATTTCAGGATGCTCAAAACAAAGGGAGAAAAGGATGTCAAGGTAATTAGTCAGTCAGCACTCGCGATGACGCTTAGCTAAACAATTCAACCCGGAATAGATGAGAAGTGCTATGTAGACTCGTTTTCGCCTATGATGGTCGTCGTCTTGCAAGATAAAACTTTATATTCAAGAGAATATTTTTTTAGATCAAGAAAAGTGACCAAGAAGGGTAAGAATTATTGAAGTGGGCCCTCAAAAACAAACAAACGTCGTGAAATTTAAAACTTTTTATTATAATTTGGGTAGTAATTAATGGAGTATTAAAATTCCCAAAATATTTTTGAAAAATTTCCATTTGTTAAAAAATTATAAACAAATACATTTTTTTGGTACTTTTTGTTTAAAAATTCATATTTCAAGCTAATTTCTTCAAATCTTTTTAAAATTTTAAAGATAACAAGTAAAAAGTAGATATTTCACAATAAAACATAAAAGAATGAGAAAAAAAATTTGTGTGGGGAAAAAAAAAATTAATAAAAAAATGAATATTTTTAATGTTCTCAATCGATTTCAACAATTTTGAAAAAACACATTGAATCTAGATTTATTAACTATTTATAATTTGAAAAAAAAAATTTTGGTGATCGGTTATACGCTTTTATTTAGCTTGCTTTTCTGTGTCCGTCTGCGTGTCCGGTCAAATCTTGTAATCAATATTAAACCAATTTCCCGACAAGCTAGAGAGCTGAATCTTGATACACATACACAGGACCGATGAAAATTTTTTCAAATCAGTTCACTGGTTCGTGTTCTAATGGTACTAATTCATTACTATAAATTGTTCAATTACCACAACAAACAATTCGTTATGACGAGGGTTAACCAAAGTTTAGGCCTTTTCTCCCGTCTTCATTTTTTACCCCTCCCAAAATCCTCCTCCTATTATATAGGGTGATTCAGAAAGGTAGGTCAAGAATGAAATACCATGTACAGTTTATAGGGGGAATAATATTTTTCCTATAAACATGGGTCTGGAAATGCATCCTTACAGAGGTAATGCAACTTGTACGAGGTAGGAATGGATGTGCGTTACCCGGACGGCAATGATAGGGTCCATGTAAATTAGGATCTAAACATGTAAATTGTTCGTGTTCTCTCCTTTAAAAGAAGGGAAACGTAACATGTAATTCCATTGTCGTACAATGGATCGCTTGACTAATGCGGAGCTGGCGGACATGCATCTCGTCTACGGCGAGGCACAGGGTAATGCTACTGAAGCGGAAAGGATTTACCAACAGCGTTTTCCAGACCGTGATCACCCACTTCGCCGGGCGTTTCAAACACTATACCAACGACTTCGAGACACAGGTTACATCGAGGCTCAGGGTCGGCATTTTGAACACGTACTGTAATGTTATTCCTACCTCGTACAAGGTGCATTATCTCTGTAAGGACCCAGGTTTATAGGAAACTGTTCATGGTATATCATTCTTGACCTACCTTTCTGAATGACCCTGTATAACGCTTTAATCCACTCCTCGCTTTCCTTCAATTTTGGGGTTCATTCACCAAATCTAACTTACTACGTCTACACAGATTGCAAAAATGGTTTGTACGTACTTTATTAAAACTACGTAAACCTACCCCTGTCTCTCATCTTCTGTGGGCATAACCCCAATAGACCAATCCTACCATTATAGCCTAGCAGTTTTCATACACAGGGTGTATCTGGAACCCTGTCACAAACTTTTAGGGGAGGTTATATGGATGATTCTAAGCAAAAAAGTTCATATGAACATGGGTCGGAATTTGAACGCTAACTGAGATATGACCAGAAATAAAAATGCCGCCACCAAGATCAACAAGTTAATAACTCGCTTTCTACAACATCTAGGATGCTGAAATTTGGGAGAATAACAGGGTACATGAAATTGTGTATACAATTAAAATTTGATCGAATTCCAACGCGTAGTTTCCGAGTTACTTAGTCAAAATCGTAACATTTGGTGGTTAGTACCTACATGTGAGCATGTGTTAAGATGTTGAGTGCGTAACTCGAAAATTACTCGTTGGAATTCGTTCAAATTTTAATGGTATACAGTTTTATGACTCCTATTATTTCTTCAAACTTCATTATCCTAGGTTTTATTAAAATTGAGTTATTAACTTGTTGATCTTAGTGGCGGCATTTTTATTTCTGTTCATATCTCAGTTATCGTTCAAATTTGGACCCATGTTCATATGGATTTTTTTGCTTAGAATCATCTATACTACCTCCTCTAAAAGTTTGTGACAGGGTTTCAGATACACCCTTTATAAAGCAATTATAACAACATTATAATTATGTCCCTCCCCCAACCCTTATTTACAACCGTTAGAACACCCCCTACAACATCCGACATAGAAATTCCTTCCCAATCGCCCATATTAGAGGTAACTACCAGCTCAAGAGTATCTCTATCGCCGGCAACAGACTTTGGTCCGCCTTACCCCCAGATCTCCGTTCGTCACCAAGCACCAATATTTTCAAATCCCGTTTAAAGAACTGCTTCTCTGCACCCCCACCTAACTAACTCCTGCCCCTCATCATTTCCCTCCATCTTTTAAAAATTTTTTGTAAATTTTCAAAAATTGTATCTTTGTTCCCCATCCAGGGACCTACCTCGTCGGCCCCCGATTTGTATCTCCCTTTACATTAAATAAATAAATAAATAAATAAATAAATAAATGTATCCGTTGTTTAATGTTGCTAAAGAAGAATAAAAGCGAGATTTGAAAAAACCTTTGTTTTTCCTCTTGTTTTTACAGGAATGCCGTCATTTTATGTCAAGCTATTCAATCATACCACTGGGCTGCTAAGCAAGTAACTCTTTATCCTTATGCAGTTTATTACAATAAAAGTACAAGTAATGAAATAAAAAATAAAACTTTCGTAATAATATCGGAATACTTACCACATGATTCTGTGGCAGTAAATTTATTCAATTGCAAATAAGTTGATTATTTGAAAAATAATTTCGGCTTACAAAATGTTAACAAAATATTTTATTTTTCCGACGGTGCTGGTTCTCAGTACAAAAACAAGTCAAACTTCATCAATTTACTTTATCATAAAGAAGATCATGATATAGAAGCTTAGTGGAACTTTTTCGCGACTTCGCATGGCGATGCCCTCGGAGGTACTGTCAAAAGACATGCACGCAAAACTAGTTTGCAACGTGTTAATGGACGACCAATGACTTCACCGAAAGATCTATACGAATGGGCAAAATCATTTTTTAAATATAAAGACTTCGAATTTTGTACTGAGAACCAGCACCGTCGGAAAAATAAAATATTTTGTTAACATTTTCTAAGCCGAAATTATTTTCCAGATAATCAACTAATTTGCAATTGAATAAACTTGCTGCCACAGAATCATGTTACAGATATTATTACGAAATGTTTATTTTTATTTCATTACTTTTTATCTTGCATAAGGATTGAATAGCTTGACAAAAAATGATGGCATTCGCGTAAAAACAAGAGGGGGGAAAAAAGGTTGTTTTTTTTCAAACCACGCTTTTATTCTTGTTTATCCACAATAAATAACGGATACATTTAACCCTCGTCATAACGAATTGTTTGTTGTGGCAATTGATTAACATTTATTGTCATCGGCCCTGTGTATGTGTATCAAGTTTCGGTTCTTTAGCTTGTCAGGAAGTTGATTTAATATTGATTACAAGATTTGACCCGGAAATACAGAAGCAGTCACACGACCTACACATACACACAGAAAAGCGTATAACTGAGAGCACCAAAATTTTTTTCAAATTCACAATCACTAATAAATCTAGATTCAGTGTGTTTTTTCAAAATTGTTGAAATCGATTGAGAACATTTTTTTTTTGCACAAATTTTTTTTTCTCATTCTTTTATGTTTTGTTCTGAAATATCTACTTTTTACTTGTTATCTTTAAAATTTCAAAGAGATTTGAAAAAATTAGCTTGAGATATTACTTTTTAAACAAAAAGTACCAAAAATGTATTTGTACTCCATTAAGTACTACCAAATTATAATATAAGTTTAAAATTTCACGACATGTTTGTTTTTGAGGGGCCCACTTCAGGAAATCTTACCCAGAATATTATCAAAACTTGATTCACAAGTGCATACTTTCCGCAAGTGGGAAATGAAGCAGCCCTCGCCTCCTTGATTTTTATTCAAGCCAAAATGACAAAAAATTCATCTCGCCTGTTACGCCACATGAAAAATCAGTCGAATTCTCACAATCCCTTGGAACAATCTCAACACCTCAACCTCTCGATGTTTGTGCATTTCTTCCTTGAATAATTTTTTACAGAATTACTTCAGGAATAAAATATGTATATTACGTTCACTTATACACAATCAATTTTACTCTCTAACATTCAAGACCGCATTTTCAATTTACCAGTTTTAAGAGCGACAATCTCGAAAAACGACCGAATTTTGATATGCATGGTGTAAAAGTTACTAACGTTTTACCTCCATTTCTACTCTTTTTACCATTATTGCAAAGATTTAAAAAAATAAATTTTATATCAGAAACGACCAGAAAATCGATGAATGGGCGGAAGGGAATAATCAGAGTGGCATTTAGTGATCGTTTTGTTTAATTTTATTCAATCTTCCACTTTGGCAAGTGTTAAATAGAAGCGGTTTCGTGCGTTTGTTATTTTACACGTAAATATTCCAAGGTACGGTGTCCGGAAGGTGTTCCAAACATGACCTTTACTTCGCTTTATGTTTTTGTTTTCTTTATCAAAGAGTGGATTTCTACTAAATCGGTGATGCTCTACATCTTTGTAATTGGAACTTAATCTATCATGGTTCAACAGTTAGTTTCCGTAACATCTCAACGCTTACACCAGGGGCGCTGGGGATACTTTTATTCAATCGGGCATGGTCCCTTTGCTATAGATACAGTCCGTCCCAAAAGTTTATAGACATCAATACAATGCATATATCAAAGGAACAAAAAGAAATACGACTGTGTTCAAATAGGTTTATTATTTAACCAAAACAGAAATGACAATAAACTTACATTAGCGTATTGTTATAGCCAATAAATGAAAAGAGCACTGTCCCAAAAATATATAGAATGCATGGAAATCTCAAATTTACAAGAAAACACTTGGTTCTCAAAAGCATATCGATTT
The DNA here is from genome assembly GCA_023313115.1 of Rhysida immarginata. Classification (NCBI taxonomy): domain Eukaryota; kingdom Metazoa; phylum Arthropoda; class Chilopoda; order Scolopendromorpha; family Scolopendridae; genus Rhysida; species Rhysida immarginata. The sequence goes on along the minus strand of JAHWFO010045454.1, from coordinate 7,346,726 downwards.
TCCGTTGTTTCGTATGACATCATATACACGATTTTCCATAGAAAGAATCAAAGTTTGTAACGTATTAGGATCTAAATTGTACCAAGCATAGTCGATTGATGTCTTGAGTTCATTGATAGACGAATATTGACGTCCATTGGCATAAACTTCCCGAGATAAAATGCCACACACATTCTCAATGGGATTCAGGTCAGGACTCATCGGTGGCCAGTCAAGAACAGATACATTTTTTCTGTTTAGATAGTCTTTTGTAGCATTGGATGTATGTATGGATGCGTTATTGTGCTGAAAAATTCAATTCTTTTCTCCCAAAATTTCACCGAACGGAATCAAATGACTTTGTAATGTCTCTATATACTTTTCTGAGTTTTGTCGTCCATCTAAAAATGCTAAGGACGCTTGACCATTATATGAAAAGGCCGCCCATATCATCACTGATCCACCACCTTGTTGTCTGCTAAAAAATGTTCGGGGCTCTTTCCTTAAATCATGCCAGTAGCTTACATATCCATCAGGACCATCCAGATTCCATTTCTTTTCATCACTGAGCAGCACACTCAGCCATTTATCACTATATATGATATGTGCTGACGAGCCCACTGCGACCTCTTCTTTTGGTGAAGCTTTGTGAGTGACGGTTTACGTCTCATTTTCTTGTGAATAAGGTAACCAACTTCTTTAATACGTCTGTGAACTGTATTTTTTGATATATGCAAATGTGAACTAACAGTGATGTTACCTATGGACATTTTCTGAGAGGAAGCCATTCTCAGTATCCGTCTATCATCACGAGAACTTGTCACACGTGGTCTTCCTGAACGATGTTTCGGTTGGTGTGGTTCTCTACGAGCTAGAACTCGGTAAATAACACTTTTAGAACGGTTTAACGCACTGGAAATGTCATGAACAGATTCACCTTGTGATTTTAAGCTGAATATTCTGGCGATCTCATCAGCTGTTAGCTGGGAAGCTCTAGGCATTTCGCTGATGAGTAAAATGCCGCTCTTGAGCCATTTCATAGCATATTTATACATCCCAAACCTTGCATCATCACTAAATATTTACATATTGCATAAAATTATGTTGTTCTATAAACTTTTGGGACACAGCATTTTCAATGGTTTATCATAAACATTTTCAATGCTTTTGCGAAAAGTAAAATTTTTGTCATATTGGCGTATTATCAACTTGCACATGCTTTCATTCAAAACCCAAAAACTTTCCATGACATCATTGACGTCATAGTGACGTAATCAGAAAAACATTGATGTCTATAAACTTTCGGGACGGACTGTAGACCTGACTTTTATGGCTCTAGCACCTTTTGTTCTAAATTTATTCGACTACACCCTGTATATGAATATTTAATGTGCTTATAAAACCTTTGAATATCAACCTTGGCACATAATTTTCTATAATCGATATATTATTGGATATGGGTGTTACGTGTATTACTTTCGGTTCGGAATTTTATTATCACTCCATGATGTTCCCTAGTCCGCGTGGTGATTCGTTGCCATTGCCATTTTCAAAGCTTTGTGCCGTACGCCTGATTCGTGGGAAGTGTTTACAATATCTCAGAAAATCAAGACACCTGCTTTGTGTGAAATTCGTTTACAGAATGTGACATGCAGTTCAGAGTAAGCGATGTTGTATGCTGACCTGGGGTGTTGTGTTGAATCACGACAATGCACCCTACACTCCAGACCTTGCACCACGTGATTTCCATCTATTTAAACATGTGAAATTCTTCCTTGGTGTGCAGTGGCCCCACAATGATGACCAAGTCAAACATCCCGTTGCTGTATGGTTTGCATCACTGGCAGCACCTTTCTGTGACGAGTACCTCAACAACTACGAGTGGAAACTACGTAGAAAAATACTGTAAGATGTGTTCTTCAAACACCTTTGCGAACGTTTTGTTGTTTTTTAATATCCGTTTGAAACTAACTTTCTTGAAGTACATTTGTACTTCAGTATGCCTGTGGAGGATTTCCAGCGCTCGTGGTCTCCTGCCGTGAGGCGCATGTCCTCAATGCTAATACCCAAGTTACTCGAACCCATGTAGTGTAGCTGCCTGGTTCTAGACTGAACCTTGGTTCTAGTCTTGGATAATAGCAACTGTTTAAGAAGACCAGTTTGTGGCATCTATATCACATGGCCATACAAACACAACTGAGTCCTCTCAGTAGCAGCTCAACACTTAAAGACTACCTTATAGTGCTATTGTGCACTCTGCCTAGTAGGGTAATACGTGCTACACCTCTCAGGAACCTCATTACGGCCGCTTGGACCCGTTATCGCACACTTTCAGTCGTTTCACAAGACAGAAGTTGGAGGAGATGACTGGCTCAACATCCATTGTTAAAGACAATCCAGGCCTGGTTGAAGTAGTTCATCCCAAGACGAATTCAGGCCGTTCTTGCAACCAAAAGGCGGACCTACATCATATTCATTATGTTCTTCTAGGGGCCTCTGCAAGAAGTGCACACTATGGAAGCGACCGGTTGCATGGCCAGTTGGCTATTGGTCAGACCTTTTAGACGCGCCTTGGTGGTTCCATTATTTTGTCCAACCACTATAGTTAAAGTGATTTAAAGGAAAAAAAATTATTTCTGATTTACCTACGAAGATGTACAGGCACCTCCCGTAAAAAGTGTCCGTGGCCTTCATGTGGACGTTAGGAGAAGTGAGTTGGTCGTTTTCGACGCACGTCTTCACGTCTTGCGGGTTTTTTACTTGACACTAATGAAAAAGTAAATAAATGAATTAATACATGGATGATACGTGTTCGTGGGTTTAGGACGAAACGGATAGGTCTTTTTACCGGGAGCATTATTTTGACGTCGTCTTTCTCAAAGGTGAAGCGCTCCCAGGTGGTGTTGTCGCCTGTATTGTGCTGTGTAGGTGACTTGGCTGATTCGGGTTTTGAGACGTAGTCGGCGAAAGGGAAGCAGAGGGTCAGGGCCGGGAAGCGAATCTTCTCGTGGCGTTTCATGATGACGTGCGTCCTGATCGGATCGACGAAGTAAACTGACAGTCTTTCGGCCACTTGGACTATAGCGCCCAGCGCGGCGGCCGTCAGCGCCAACGACCAGACAACCTTCCACGCAGGGCTGTAACCGTCGGCAATAAGTTTCTCAAACCCGGTGACGCTGATAGCAGGCTGTTGAGCTTGGGGGGCACGAAGAAAACGATGCTGTCGTCGTTGCCTCACGACAAATCCCCCCGCAAGCCTTCCAGGACTCCAATACCGCGTTGCTTGCATTTGATGCTGTAATCAGAAGGCGAAATGCGCTTAATGGATCTTTTCGCCGTCGCCTGAACTCGCCAAACATTTAAAAAAAAAAACGTGAACGCCGTCAAGTTTTAATGGCATTTTATTATTTATGATGATGATCAAGTATTGATGACTTAGCTAGTTAAATGAGCTAATAATTCATTACTTGTGAAAAGTTATAAAAATTATTATATTTATCGAGACATAAATTTCTTAGACAGTGAGGTCTAATTCTATGTCTCAGTTTAATAGGACCCATGCTCAGATAGATGACTTCTATTGTGCACTTAATAATAAACACTCAAAGGCCAAAATCATGGGATATCAGTATGCAAATTGAACACCGTTGTTACCCAAAACTGCATACACTGCCCTGCCAAAAGTATCCGGACACTCCTATATATAGACGTTTTGTCGAATATCTAGAAAAATACTTGACGAATTATCCTGAAACTTCAGGGGTATAAAGAGCTCGTTACACCTCATAAATTTCAGTGAAGGTTTTGTCCCGAAGGCAAATCGGGGACCAGCAACAAATTGAACAAAAAAAATAATGTTTGGAATAACTCTATAAAAAAAAAAATGCTTGAAATGCACTGTAGCTGTAGCATATGATTATGAGGCCTCTTTTACTTATTTGTGTTCATTTGCATGAGAATAGCACGTGTATTCATGCAGATATAATTGTTTCTTTAAAAAATTCGAAATTTGTTTCTATGTCTTTTGTTTATATCATGCAGGATTTTCATCCCAATGCAATGCCATTTCCAGGAAACATGACAAACTACAGTAGATACAATTTATTAGCCATATGTATAGAGCTACTCATAGAAAAAGCACAATCAACTAGCGTGAAAATTCAGAAAGATATCTCCGATTGAATTTCCGTTGCTCTGAAAAATAAACAAAATGATAAGGGTATAATTAGTAACATAGTATTTTCCTTCTTTTAATGTAAAAACAGATAAATAAAATCAGATAAATAAAATGTAAATTATAAAAAATTAGAATAATAAAAGTATGTTAACAGTCACCAATTTGGATTTTAGTGTGGAGTCTTGTTGATGCAGTAGTTTGAGTCATGTTGTAGTTTCTTTTTTTCTGGTCTTGTAGAAATGAAAACAATAATCTACAGAGTGAGTCAAAATTCGCAGTACACCCTGTTTTTTTTGAAAACCTGACAGGAATTGGGAAATCTGAATATTACAGTAAGGTATAGGTGAGGTGGTCTATCTTTAACGGTATGTACCGAATATGGCCGCCATCTTGAAATCGGCCATCTTGAATCTAAATCAATTTTTTTAAAGGGAAAGGGGATCGTGTGATATATCAAATAACATCAGCATTTTCTGACAATTTCATTCCTGTAAACAGATTTGAAGTAGCAGTTATGGTTCAAAAGTTACACCACATTTTGTTTGGAATTACAGGCTGAACTGTCCTCCATAAAGGACAGTCATTTAATTTTTTGAACCTAACCTAACCTAAATTTTTTGAACCAATTCTGTGACATTCGGTCGGTGACAGAATCATCACCGAATGCTGTACAAAAATTACGAGCAGCCTCTACTGCTTTATGGCCAAGTTTAAATTCATACAACAGGCAGGCTCGAATTATTGATGATGTACAGTAGGTGCCATTTCAGACGTTTTTTCAAAATAAAATTGAATGTTTTCACTTAGACAAGTAAGTGCAAAAGAATGACCAACTTTTTTTTATTTTTATACCGGACACCAGTAGCAACTCATTCTCCTTACACTGATATGAAGTCTATATGCCTTCATATCAGCGTAAGGAAAAGTAGTTGATACTGGTATCCGGTTAAAAAAATAAATAAAAATTTGGAGAGAACCCGTTATCGTTTTGTTTATTTTTGAGAGCAACTGATATTAAACTCATTTTATCGGCGATATCCTTGTGAATCCGAAATCCTCACACCTGTCAAGTATTTTTCTAGATATTTGACAAAACGTGTATCCGTTGTCCGGATACTTTTGGCATTGTATACAGTGTATACTGATGAAGTTGATGGAGGCTTTGCAGTACATATCGGGAAAGAAAACGCACAGAATTCCGACCGGTTTCGCCTTTTATTCCTGGCTTTATCAAGGATACAAATGAAGAGGCAATCGACAATCGATCAGTGTAGTGAAAAAAGTAACACGAGTGGTCCAGGAGCCTAGCCAAATTTACACTCTCGCCCAAAAAAGTAAACCAAATGAGGTACACTGAAATGGGAAGGAAGCCTGATGAACCTCTTAAGTCATCCAGAGGATGGGACGAGAATCAGATTGCAGATTGACGAATAGCGAACCCCCCCCCCAAAAAAAAACTAGGATCTAGTAGTTGGGGAAGTCGGCCTTGTTAATCTCCTCTAAAATGACATCCAGGATATGACGGGGTTTTCGAAACCTGAGGGGACCTCTAATAATGAGTGAGTGTTCCAGAATACCAGCAACCAGAGTATTTTCTTGATTTTCTTTCTTGGGCAGCATGTTCTTGAAAAGTGTTTGGACATAAGAACTAATATGGGTCATCCCCAGATCCTCATAGATGGAGAAGTTGTTGGCAATGGACCGGAAGGTAACATTTTTAGAAGGTCTGAAGATACCTCCACCTCGACTTGCAGATGGAAGCCCAAGCAGGCATACCGTGAATAGCGCGAATCACTACCTTGTATAACAAAAGTTGGCTGTCCACTCCAAGGGCGCTGTTTTGCCCCAGAAGCGCAATCAGAGTAAAGTTCGCTTTCTTACCCTTGTTAAGCGCATATTGGACATGGTCGTTCCAGTTGAGTTTGGATTCAATCACAACTCCGAGGTACTTAGAACTCAAGCTTCCTTGGAGGATTTTTGCGTTTGCGTTTATACTTGTTAACATTCAGCTTTAAGCGCCACTTAAAGAACCAGCTCTCACACAGGTGTAAAGCTTTTTTGTAGACGACTGATGACGTGGGCTGGATTGCGTGCCCAAGTCATGATGGACTCGTCGTCAGCAAACAAGTAAAGATTGCACTTTGCCAACTAAGCAAGACGCCTTTTTATATACAAATTATGTTTGTATAAACAGTCATTGATTGTTGGATACAAAATCATAGATTGGATGGATACATAACAAGGTAAATAGTAGGCCAAATGGTTGTGGTTGGTTGGAACATGATGAGCGAATAAGAAAAATAAGAATACTAACAAGTAGGAACAATACTAAGTAAAGAACATAGCAAAATTTACAGAGAATTAAATAATCCCGAGATGAAAGGAATTAATAAATATAATACAAATTAGCATTAACATAAGTGTAACAATAAACAGAAAGAATAGTTAAAATAGGTCCGCAATGGACAATAGCATGGAATGGACGTCGAACATTGTTTGAGAATTGTTGAGTTTATCTGGCGAATTACGCCTGGATTTGTAGATTTCGATTGCTTTTAAAACGGCAGTCTTGAAGGGGTCATTAGAACGGTAAACAACGGACATAACGTCGTTCCGGTTTGAAGGGGTTATGCCCATTGACCAGAAGGTGGACGGCATATTGTGATTCTTATCTTTCTTTAGGTAAGAAGCGATGTGCTCTTTGTATCTGATGGCGAAATTGCGAATGTAGTAGCTATCGCGCTGACTGCAGTCAATTCGGTAGACACCGGATTGGGAGTATACGTCAAGGGTACGAGGTAAAGGTGGGTTGAGAAGATGGGGTGTGCGGAAAGAAACATGGAAGTTAAAGGAAGCGAGGATCTTGGAAAGACGGTAGCAATGAGGGCTGAGATAAGGAATAGATACCCACTTGCTAGGTTTTCTAGCAGGGAGGGAAGGACGGCGTAAGTGACGTTTTCTGGAGCGTATAAGGTTGGAAATAGTGGAGTTGGAGTAGCCGTTGGTGAAGGCGAGGAAGTGAATGTTGCGGAATTCGTTGGATCTGTCGGAAGGGCTTAGTGGAAGGTTAAGGGCACGATCAACAAGAAAACGGAAAGAGGTAAGTTTGTGGGATGAAGGATGGGGTGAGGATGCGTGGATCGTTACGGGAGACAATCACGTCGAGGAAGGGGGTCGAGTTTTTGGATTCGGATCCAAATGTGAACTGAGTATGGGGGGGGGGGAGAAGGAATTGAACTGTGTGGCGATGGGGGGGGTTGTAGAGGGGTCGAAAATTATCAGGATATCAGGGGGGTAACGTTGGTTTGTTTTAGGTGTTGGAGGAAGACTTCGGAAAGGAAACTGCTTAATGGGAAACCCATGCCGAGACCGTTAGTCTGGGAATAGGTGGTGCCGTTGAAAGAGAAGTAGTTCTGGGTGGAAATGACAGATAAGATGGAAAAGAGGTCGATGCATTGATGGAAGGAAGGAGGGAAATAAAAGGTGTTGGAGGATGTTCAAGGTGTCGGGAACGGGGACTTTAGTATAGAGGTTGACGACATTGAGGAACATGAGGCATAGATTTGGAATTGTGTGAAAGTTGGGAAGCTTTTTAGTTAGGTCTAAAGAATTTATCACAATATAGGTATTAGGGAAGAGCGTAAGGTTAAATAAGAATTTGGAAATTTGGTTAGCTTCTAAGCGTAAATTCTACTCTTTAGCTGCGAAAGCATCCATAATAGCACTCGTCCTGTTTGATCTTTATTTCGATTTTGAAGAGTGCCCTGACTGCAATGCAAATATCAGCTGTTCTTGAAATATCCGATTTGATAGAGTCATTATCAGACAGCGACAGGGAAGTTGCTGAAGTTTGAAAGAGAGAGGCTGTTGCTATAAAAGGACCGGATGACATAGAAAACTTTTTCAGCAGTTATGTTTTGCAAGAACTGCACTTGCAAAGCTTTTCAGTGATTGAGAGGGCTCTTTTTGGAATTAAAATACAAAATATGACTCTGATAAAAGTTACCGATTTTTAAAATCTAACTAAATTTGAAGGCATTGCTCCATAGTTTTTACATTTATATAATGTACAGTGTTTTGAAATTATAATTAAACTGCAACAATCCTCGTTAATTTTTTTTTTAATTATTTTAGAACGACCTCCATTTAACGTTTTCTCAATTTTTTTTTTTTAATCAGTCCCGTAAAAATCTTTAAATCGGAGTTCTATTACTTTTGTATTCTTATTCAATGTTTTCTTAAAAGTGTCATCTTAAGCATATTTAAAACTGACTCCTTGAAATCCATTTTTTTTTTAGTTTTTATTTTATTAATTAATAAAGCATTGGGTTATTACTAGCATAAACGACGAAAGCATATTATTTTTATATAATATTTTATATTAAGTAAAACAAGCAATATTTACTTATTTACATTTTATTAGCATAAATAAAAATTAAAAAAGAAGATTTTAGAATAAATACAATATTTAAACATAAACTACTCTCCTTTTAATAGCAGAACGAAATTAAAAAATATCAGTAAAAATTATAATGAAATTATTAACTAAAGTCACCGCAATTGATTTGGTAAAGGCAAAGTAAGTAGAACAGTTATGGTGTTGTAGCTAGAGGGTAATGGTCTTTTAGGAGTCTTGTAGGGGTCACATGAGAAGTGAAGTAACACAAGTAGAAATAAGTTGAAAGTTGATGTTTTTTTTAGAGGTCACAGAAGAAGTAAAACACAGATGAAGGACACAGGGGTAAAATTTGGAACAGCTCGGAGATTTAGCAGAAATAGAATTAATGGACTGAAGAAGGCTTGTTGAGTCAAAGAACCGAAGATCAGAAGAAGGAACTCGTGAAAATTATATATAGTAACAAAGAATGTTTTCGAGAATTATTCTCATCATCAGACCCAGATTCTCGTAAAAAAGCGTGACAAGAAAAATCTTACACGAATCTCTGAATCCCATAGTGAATCTGTGAATCCCATAGTGAATCTGTGAATCTTAGGATCCGGGGAATTCTGGCAAATCTTATTCCGTTAACGATTGCCTGAATCTTGATCAAATGAATCTTTGCCATAATTTTGTTGAGTGTCAGACCCCCTCGACCGAAAAGTAGTTGTTGGCGGGTTTATTATGTGGTAGTTTCACGTACTACGGTGTTGTTGCTGCTATCAAGCGGCTGTATGAAAACAACAATGTCAACATTTGGATTGATCTGCACAGAGACTCTAATGTCCATCTCTGAGCAGTTGATTTTGCAAAAGGAATGGCGAAAAACTCCAATGGATTGAGTTTTCAGTATTCCTCAGAGTGGCTGCTGTCGTAAATGCAAGAAGTAGCGACAGCAGGTTTTAACAGCCAAAACAGTTTGTGTAGGTGCCCAATTACCTTTTGGTAGGTAGTCTAGAATGTAAGAAGTACATGTTTGATAAATAATTTTAAATTTATTTTTTGGTATTTTTATTGGATAATAACATCAAAAAGAAATCTGGCAAAGGGCGTAATATAATGCTAGACTATTGAATTGACTATTAATGTGCTCAAAGTTCTTCACCAAAAGAATCTACGACAGCCAAATTAGGTTACGATTACGATACCAAAGTGGATACACTTTTATCGAGCAATTTTTCGCATTTTTGTATGGTGGGAATTGCATCGGTTTGAGGCACAATGAATCAGGCACTCGAAAAGTTCCAGAAAGGAGAGGAGTGAGGCGCCGAGGAAGACGCCCAGGCTGCCGCCGACATCGCTGAGGAGGGCGCCGAATGAGTAGATATAGCTCTCGGTAGTCACCTCCACCAAATCATTCACATGCAGCTGCAACCGGAGCCAGTCCACGCCCTCATCTCGTCGCCCGTCATACAGCAGCGTCTGCCCCACGGAATAGTAGATATCGTTGCAGATGGCATTGCAGTGGCACGCTTCCATATCCATGTGCATGTAAGTGAGCAGCGTTTCTTGCAGGGCCTTCACGCTCTCCATCAACTGATTGCACGGTCGGATCGACTCGTTGTGGAACTCCCTCTGTTCGAAGATGCTAGTGAGGAGATAAAGAAAATAAATATACGAAGCGGTGAGAACTTAAGGGAAAATCAAGAGAGATTATTAAAAAGCGCGTGTTACTTGCACGAGATTCTGCTGTAGAGACTTTTCTCGAAACAGCGGTTGTAGCACTTGGCGACGACTTCCTCTGAACTGCATGGAGCGTTTGGTCGGTTCAACAATCGAAACTGAGCAAAATAAAAGGAAAAAGCAAGAAGAATGAGGCAAACTCGTTGGAATTTTCCTTGATTACTGTTGTTGTTGTTGTTGACTCACTTCTTTGATGTTGATAAAGTATCTGACTTTGTGGTTGATGGGTACTGACAGCGTATTCTCAAACAAGTCGAGTTGTTGGAAGGGTCGGTTGCTTTCCGTCAAAATTATCTTGAACGAGGAATAAAACGGCCACAATAAATTCAAACCTGTAAGAACTACTAGCAACCCTAAAATAGTCGACCCTATTCTACTGGATTAGATAGATAGAGAGAGAGAGTGTGTGTGTGTATTTTCTTAAAAAAAGAATAAGATATGTCCAATTTAGCAATCCGTGAAATTAATTTTATTTTCGCTGACGCCTCTCGTCGTAGTAACTACATCTTCAGAGCAATGATTGATATTAATAGAGGATGACGAACTTTTGCGATATTTGAATGTGAATAGACTGTGTGTACGAACGCTTGAAAAAGCTTAGAAATAATACAATAAAAATTCATATTGAAAAATCGAAAAGAATTCTTTTAAAATTCTCGCAGTGGAATCTCGTAGCTGCATTGGATTTACGCCGAAAAATTCAGTATTGCATTCTTGACACTTTAGAATATTTAAGCTGTGAATATGAATTCTTACTGTCTTTAATGAAAAAATACTTCGTAAATTACTTTGTTGGGAAAAGGATATAGAAACTGCAGGTATCAATTGTAAAATGTTTTGATATTAACAGTAACATTTTTAGCAGAAAGGATGGCCCTCTCACACAATCTCCATAATTTTGTAATAAGTTTGGATAAGCATTCTCTATAAATTCTCTAACTTAAATCACTCTAGTGCAAAAACTGTGGGAAAATAAATTGCTCCAATGGGGTCTCCACTTGAATTTTAAATTTGCTATAATTTAATAAAAAATGAAAGAAACAGTTTCAATAAAGCTTATTCATGAGAGTGACGTCGTTCCGCAGCAACCGATCACAGTGTGAAGCTGGTATACAACATGGTGGCAGCAGCTTCAGCTGCCAATCAACGACGGAGCTGAAGCTGCTGCCACCAATCAAAGTCGGAGCTGAAGCTGCTGCCACCATATTGTATACCTCATGAATAAGCTCTATAATCATGTATTGGAATGTAAAAAAAATTTTGAAATTGTTTTCATAGATAAAAAAAACCTATTTTAATAGCTGTTTTTATCATTTGGTGTTGCCCTATTGGGTGTTGCCTCGGACCAGCATCGAGGCCAACGGGAGACAGGCCAGGGCCAACACCTCCTTGAGAGAAGGCCTGCGGATTATTATTGGTAGAAATACGATTAGCAATAGCCGCTTGATAATGATACACCTTTTGTCCGCAGGCCTTCTCTCTAGGCGGTGTTGCCAGGGCACTCAAAAGTTTCCTGATCATCGGGATCCGAGAAACAATCCAATTTTTCATTGTTTCCAACAAACGAAAAAATATTGACTGCATATTGGCGAAGCCGATGCGATCTATACAAAGCCATTGCACTACGTCACTTCTATTGTTGAAACGTCACGAAAACCGATGGGATATTTTGAAATATGAATTGTGTATAGAGCTTATTCATCAGAGTGACGTCGTTCCGCAGCAACCCGAGGCTAACGTGAAATACAGGCTCCGGCACTGAAAAGTCACCTGATCAAGATAGGTCTATTAACAATCCAATCTTCATTGTTTCCAACAAAGGATAAAAGACTATAATTGTTAAAATACGAGGGGAGTTCAATAAGTAATGCAACACATTTTTTTTCTCGGCCAATTTTGGTTGAAAAAACTGGACATTTCTTGTGGAACATTTTCAAACATTTCCGCTTCGTCTCGTAAAGTTTCATTGACGTCCGATATGTGACAGCGCTATAATGAGCTGTTAAAGTGGCGTCTACAATGGCGGGCAGTGATTGAGTTTCTTTTGGCGGAAAACCAGGGCATCTCAGATATTCATAGGCGCTTGCAGAATGTCTACGGTGATCTGGCAGTGGACAAAAGCACGGTGAGTCGTTGGGCAAAGCGTGTGTCATCATCGCCGCAAGGTCAAGCAAAACTGTTTGATCTCCCGCGAGCTGGCCAGCCGTGCACAGCTCTGACTCCTGCAATGTCGGAACATGCGAACACTCTCATTCGAGCAGATCGACGGATTTTCATCTGTTTGGCCCAATGAAGAACGCAGTCCGTGGGACGCACTACGCGGATGATGAAGCAGTTATTGATGCAGCACGACGTTGGCTCCGACATCAACCAGTGGAATGGTACCGTGCAGGTGAACAGGCCCTCACTTCAATGTGGCGTAAAGCCTAGCATTGAATGGAGATTACGTTGAAAAATAGTGTTGTGTAGCTAAAAGATTGGGGAATAACATGGTGTTTTTGAATGCTGAATAAAACAACCCTCTTTTTCAGAAAAAAATGTGTTGCATTACTTATTGAACTCCCCTCGTACAAGATGGAAACAATGAAAGCTACATTGTTTAAAAACCCATCTTGGTCATGTAACTTTTCAGTGCCGGAGCCTGTCTTTCTCGTTAGCCAATCAAAGTCGGAGCTGAAGCTGCTGCCGCCATATTGTAAGGCTCATGAATAAGTTCTATTTTAGATAACTAAGTAAATACAGTATAATAAAATGCATTAATGCCAAACATGGTAATTTTTTAATAATTTTTTTATTTTTTTATTTTTATTAATAATTTTTTTAAATAAATAATTTTATTTTACATTTTAAATATCCTTATTTTGTTTTAAATTTCTTTTAGCATGATGTCACAAAATCAGTGCCACGACTTATTTATATCGCGTCGGCTTCGATGTTGGTCAATATTGCAAGGGATAAAACTATCTATACAGGGTGTATCTGAACGATCTGTACAGACTTGGAGGGAAGGTAGTATGGGTGATTCTAAACAGAAAAGTTCATATGAACGTGGGTCCGAATTTGAACGACAACTGAGATAGGAACAGAAATGATCTAATTGGCTTTGCTACAATGACTTTTACGTGCCGGGCCTGCCATTTTCGTCGGCTACGTAACAAAAGTAAATGACGGCGACAAAAGAAAACAATTAAAAATCTCCTTTCTTTTTAACAATATAACACCAATAATCTATTTCAATTCTGCGTGTGGGAGATTCGAAAAATAGCTCGATAATTGTTTGATGCGTGTAATAACAATTAGTAAACGGTGTGATTATTACGAGTATTACCTAATGAATAAGGTAATACGAGTAATAAGGTAATCTCGGAAGTCGAAGAATCCTATGCGAATCCAACGGAGTCTGGAAGTCGACACCATCGATTGCTATGCTGTTCGTGGTCCTAAATCATTTGAAGATTTTCGAAGAGTTGTTGGTGTATTGCAAAATACTTCCCAGTAGGCTCCAGAAGCTCTAAGGCTGCTAAAGGGCGATGAAGAATGGCATCGTTGCATGCGATGCGTGAAGCAATTGCTTTCCAGATTTGACAACTCATACATGTATTTGCAGTCATTCTGGCATAGTGTAAGTCCCCAGGAACCTAAGCGAATGTGGAATAGTTGTGCAGACGCGTTGCCAGAATACCATCAGCTGTATCTCACATTACAGTTTTTACAAATTGGTTTCATACAATTTTAAATGAATTTCATACATTTTTAAATAGATTTAATACGATTTTAAATGAATTTAATACTCTTTCAAATGAATTTAATACTCTTTCAAATAGATTTAATACAATTTTAAATGAATTTAATACGCTTTCAAATAGATTTAAGACATTTTTAAATGAATTTAATACGATTTAAATAAATACAATGCGTGTTTTAATTTTGTGTAAATGGTATTTAATTTCTAAATATAAAATCTATTATATAAAAAAATAAAAAACAATAATAAAAAACACAACATTTTTATTGAAACCTTAATTTAGTAAATGTAATTCATTTTCGCAAGGTTCTCCAGTCGAATTGGAATCAGAAGTAAACCCGCCGTTGCTTAAATGTACTAATATTTCCTGTGCATTCATATTTTCATCTGTTTCATCCGATTTTACAAACGAGAAATGTAACTAATCTTACAATCGTCTGCTTTGAAAATGTTTGTCGTTAGGTGAAGCATTTTTACAATAGTACAGGTAAAATAGTCATAAAAATTATCGCTAGGTGGACAGTAATATAAATTTATAAAATTTAAAAATAGTTTTAGTAATAAATTTTAAAAATTTAATTTTAGAGTATTTAGTAATTAAACTTTATTTACACATATTATATTCATTTAAAATCGTATTAAATCTACTTAAAAATGTATGAAATTCATTTAAAATTGTATGAAACCAATTTGTAAAAACTGTAAACATTCAACTCAGAAGCAACCAATCTTCGAGTGCTGTATCTCACATTAAGAGATTTGGACCAATATCTGACGAACAAGAACGCCGAGTCAATTGCATCATGTGGCTGATCAAGAAGTTGAAGCGTTCCAGGATTCAAATCCACGGGTGTCGCTGGAGACTACATACCTTCGGGCAGATTCCAAGAGTAGGTGGATCAAATATCGCTTTTAAATGAATAGCAGCTTATTGTGTACATTCACATATTAAATGCGGTATGCAACGAGACGCCAGAAAAGGAGACTCTGTTGTTAGACAGTCCTGGCGAAACCGGTAAATCATTTTTGCTGGAAAAAGTGCTGGCGACTGTTCGACTGGAAGGCAAAATGGCCCTGGCAACGGCAACGAGTGGAATTGCAGCACCTTGGTCGGGCGAACGGCACATTCAATGTTCAAGCTAGAGGTTGAAAGATCTGAATGTAACTTCAACCTCTTATACCTCCATTCACTCGCAACTGGCAGAATTGCTATGCAAAGGCAGATCCTGGACGTGTGAGGTACTAAATATATTTCTTTTCCTGCAATATGTGGGTGTTTAATGTTGCTTATTGCCTCTGCTCGGTTGCGCCGGCCATAATACCTTTATAATTAAAAAAATTACGTACATTTTTTTGCAATGCTACTTTAACGCGTTGGTTACATGGCGTGTTCGACAGCTTTGATATTGTGGGTTCGAATCCTTCAGAATACACTTTCTAAACGGAAACAACTTTGTTTCCCGTCTTCCTTTTGCCTTGACAAGCTCGGCGAAGACGGGAAGGTACGATTTTTATTATACGAGAGTAGCCCAGTACGTAATGCACCACAATTTTTTTCTTCAACAATTATTTATTGAACACAATGAAACTTATACACACGAAAGAATGATGCTTCTTCTACACTCCCTATTTTTCTACATAATCTCCGTCCCGTTCTATGGCGTTCCTCCAGCGAGACACAAGGGCGTGTATGCCCTGTCGATACCAGTCCTTGTTCTGTTCACACAGCCATGTCTTCACTGTGTGCGAATCAACGTTTCGTCATCCTCAAAATGTCTTCCACGAATGGCATTCTTCAATGGCCCAAACAAATGAAAGTCTGGGCGCTAGTTCAGGGCTGTAGGATGGGATAACACTGTCCAACCCTGTTTTGTGATGTGTTCCGACGTCCTCAAACCGGTGTGAGGGCGAGCGTTATCGTGTTGAAGTAAACAATCATCTGGGTTGTTATGGGTCCAAGTCGCTGGAAGCGCTTCTTGAGTTTGGTTAATGTGTTCACATATGCCTCAGAATTAAATGATGCTGCCTCTCGGCATCACATCAGTTAGTAGAACACATCACGGTCCCAAAACACAGTGATCATGACCTTATCAGCAGAAGCATTTGCTTTGAATTTTTACTTCTTTGGAGAGTGCGGATGACGCCATTCCATCGATTGTCGTTTTGTTTCGGGCTCAAAATGGTGCACCCAGGTTTCATCAGCTGTCACAATCCGAGACAAGAAGGTTTCCTCCTCAGCTTCAAAACGTTGCAACAACTCAGAAGAAATGTTTTTTCTCAGATCTTTGTGTTCCTCCGTAAGACATCGCGGAACCCATCGTGAACACGTTTTTGTGTTATCAAGAGCACGGATGATTTCACCCACACTTCCTTTGCTGATTGACAGCTCCAGCGCCAACTGCCGAGTTGTTCTACGTCGGTCCTGACGAATGAGCGCGTCAGCACGCTGCATCTTGTCATGTGTGATAGCCGAGGATGGCCGCTCCGACCGCGGCAAATCCTGGAGTTCCGCCGAGCCGCTTTCTGAAGGGCTCACCCTCTGTGCCCAGCGACTAACCGTACTTCTGTCGAATGCTGATGCTCCATAAACTGCACATAAACGTTTGTGAATGTTTCCAACCGTTTCTTGCTCCGCAGTGAGAAATTCAATGACGACACGCTGCTTGTAACGTATATCACTTACAGACGCCATGATGTTCCATTGCTGCACGTCGCTATCTGTCGGAAGAAATCGGAAACTTTGCGCATGCACTCCGAAAACTTCAAAGAATGCATATCTCAAGTTTCGCATTCGTACCCTTGTTGGGGACGGAGAAAAAAATTGTGGTGCATTACTTTCTGGGCTACCCTCGTATATGTCTGTCTTCACCGAACTTAAACAATTACCTGACAAATTTGAAGAACGTAATCATAAAACTGGTTTATGTAACACGTTTGGTATGAGCATTGTTCTTCGACTGCACAGAAATATGCCACTCTTGCATTCCATACGGAAACATAAGCACATAGTGCAATGGATCATATCATGGGTGATTTTCTAAAATCCGGCGAACTCTCTTTCTGTGCGCTGGCGCAAAATAATATCCCATATGCACTGACTCCCTGCCGGGTAAAAAAACCACAGCAACTCCGAAATTGTCATTAAATTGTAGGGTCGACGGTCATTAGGTTGAATGTTTTGGGTATTAAACGATTAACAGCCAATTCCGAATAATCAGGTTCAGTACAAGCTACAATACTCAGCGGGGATAACGCAGGCAATTCGTTTTTTTTTTGTTTTTTTTAATTCATAGTAATCCAATACGTCCATCCAGAGCCTGTATGGCCTCAGGCCGACGAGTTGGGTCTCTGGATGGACCTGGATTAACGACTGCTGTATGATGGTCACAACAGCCGGGGGAGGGGGGGGGGGATTCTGAGTTACTGATGAGCCGCCCATCCAGTGACTAGCCGTGCCTGATGTAGCTTAACTTCACTGAAATTGTATTTCTGTGAAAGCCCACCAGGCCACGGCCTCTCCCTTAATTTTAATATCAAGAATACCGTCACGGGGGACTGATCATCTTGTAGAGTTCAAATGTCGATAATTTCCCATTCGCCCAGCTTATGCAATGACAATTAACAACCAGGATCATACTATACCTAGAGTAGATAGATACTGATACCGCGCTTTCGTTTTGCCTTGACCATACAAATGTTTTGACCATTTGAATTTACAGATAAAAAAAATCAATTGATATTTTCAAAAAAGTTTATATCTGATGAAGGTCCTTGAATAAAATGGCCGTAAGGCCTCGTTTGTTTTTATGTGATGTAATTTTATTCCTCTTTCTTAATAAGAAACGCGCCAGCGAAAATAAAATTAATTTCACGTATTGCTAAATTGGAAATATCTTATCCTTTTTTTAATAAAATACTTAATGTAGATCTAGATAGAAGAATACTCACGTAGAAGCTGTTGCCTCCAAAGACGTCAACAATTTCCTTCAGTATAGGAGACTGAACAACATTTGGCAGCCGCGGTTTCCCCATTTTGAATGTTATCTCCATTCTGCTTTTCCGTCCCTTGTAAGGAAATGAGCCTTCTGCCAACGCATTCGGTCATATAGAATTTATAAAAAAAAGAGCCAGGACATTCATTAAAGGTAGTCTACAGCGAACTAACAAGTTTCTACTAGGTAACCACAAAAGTTCTTGCCGTTTTTAATTCCGGAAAACAAAATGGTGTACACAAAAAGTAGCGTATCGCTAATCCCCAAGGTAATTCCCATTGGCATCTACCACCTTCTACCAACGTGTCTCCAGTTGATCAATCCCCTGTCTGCAAAACTTGCCGGTCTTGGACTCAAAGAAGTCCGTGAGTGCCTTTCGCAGGTTTATATCATTGGTGTAGGATTTTCCACGAAGATGGTTGTCCAGAGAATGGAAAAGGTGACGATTCATTGGAGCAAGATCTGGTGAATAAGATGGATGACACAAATCTTCCCAGCCAAGCCGCTCTATGGTTTCCCTGGCCACCCGCGCTTCACCAATGCTGGCTCTTTATGCTGCAATGCCTGTTGCACACGTTCCAACTGCTGAGAGTACAGGTTCCCAGTTATGGTTTGGCCAGTTGATAGCAGCTCGTAGTGAACCATTTGGCGTCTAGTTCACCAGACACACTAGACTACGGGGTTCATCAGAAATGGCAAATTCTCCCGACCTGAATTTCTGGAACCAATACCTTGCGGTGCGTTCTTTCACAGAATCATCCCCAAACGCAAGACACATTCGGCGATTTGATGCTGGTGCTGCTGACAAACCCACCTTGAAGTCATAAAACAAACAACACCTAACCATCTCCTTCGATACCTCCATTTGTCTTCACTTCTGCACGAGATGTGATTGATGTGAATGCTAAGAGCCCTGTATTTATACAGGCTAACCTTCCTGCTACCCCCCTGACAGATTTTGGACCACACTGTACACTCATTTGCATATCTTCTATCACTTCTTTTTATGGCAACATAAAAACTGCAAGAACTTTTTGGTTACCTAGTAATAAAAATAGTCCACGTACTTCTTGAGCGAAAACCTTACCGATTTTGATGAAGTGGCAATTCCCCCAGAGGGTCTGATTCCTTGCGTGATATCCTGAGACATTTTTCCATGAATACTGCGTTCAGAGAAAGCAGAGAAGACCATGAAGTTTGAATGGTTAGGTTAGAAAGGACTGTGAAGAGAAAAATAAACTAACAACGTCAACGGAAATAGTGCTACATGGGTTGGCCAAAATAATGGAAATACGTAGCATATCCGATTGACCCCTGCTCATTTTAATACAACTACTTTGCAAGTTGATCTTGTTTTCCCTGGTTATTGTGGATCTTATAGACTAAGTGCCCAATGTATGATGCCGCATTCGTGAAATGTTGAAAAGCAGTTGCTGTTGAAGTGTTTATAACTGGATTGTCAGCCAAAAAACTGGATCTGAACGTGGAACTTGCTCGGGTTTGAACGGAATGAATGAAGACGTAAGAAGCGCAACAATGCATTAGCAAATGACAGCACATCTTTTTCAAGGGTCCTCTCAAATGATCTCTAAAACACACTTAATTATCGTTGCCGAGGACCAAATTTATAATGGAGATGGTTACTTTCAAAAAGACAATGCGCCCTGTCAATAATGCTCAAAATGTACAGGATTGGTTTCAGGAATATGAGAGTTTACATTGCTTCACAACCATCAAATAATGTCGCACAACTGAAAAGTTATCTCCAGCAAGCATGATTTCAGGTTCCTCAAACCACCTATCGATTCTTTGCAGAATTAGGAGGCATTCTTACCATTGCATATTAGAAGGTAAGACAAGTACTGCGGAGGGAACTTCATGGACGAGCTGCTATTGCCAATCCACTTGTCACACAAGTCAGTGCAAAACGGCATTGGTATCAGAAGCAGAAAACCTGGTCTGAGCAATGGAAACATGTGCTGAGCTGCTGTAGGATTTGTGTTACATGGAGAAGAACACTTCGTCCAGAATTTCTAAAAGAACTGGAGCAGCAATGAAGAATGGCTTAGCATCCCTTTTAGAAACAATCCGGGCATAGATACAGCCGTTTTGCAAGCAAAAGGCGGACCTTACTCGTTGTGTTTTCTAGGTGGTTCCATTATTTTATCCAACCTCTGTATCTGTTAGCTAACTTACATCTTGAAGGAAAGTCACTTTGAAATTTCTGTAAATTTCCAGAAATGTCTTAATGGTGCTCGTCGATATATTCTTCGGCAGTGGGAATTGTATTTCTTCCAGGTTCCCATAGAATTTCCTGAAGGTGTCGTCGCACACGAGGACGGACGGATAGGCGATCCTGTCCACTCGGACGATGGCCACGTCCGTCGTCGTGGGCCCCGAGGCGAAATAGGCGATGCGGGAGAAAACGTGGCCGACGCAGAGCGCCACGTTGATGGCGAGTAGGGAGATCCACACCGCTCGTCGCTTACGCCCGTAGCCCTCGGCGTACAGTCGGTTCGCTCCCGTGATGGTGATGGACGCTGGCGGCGGAGGCTGCGGTTTCCTCCGGTGGAGGACGTCCGCGGCTCTTTTACCAAAGCACCTTTCGCGCATTTGCTCTTTGGTGGCTTGCTCTTTCTTTCAAGCTAATGATTTGAGCTCGGGGACGAGTTTGTATTTTCAGGTGAAGCGAAAAGCTGCAAGTAAATGCGGCCATAAATTCGTCTTCTAACGCAGCTGTTGGATCATTAAGAAATTTATGGCTACACATTATAAACTAATCAACGTGAATCAATTTTTTTGTTGTTGTTTAAAAAAAAGAAGAACTTCGGTTTTTCTGGAACATCATGCAGTAGGAAAAGTATTTTTTTAATAATTTTTTTAAATTGCGAAATGATGATTTCTATTTCCTATTTCCTTGGGCAAGGTTTTTGAGAGAATTATATATAATAAGGTGGTTGCCTACTTGAACAGTAATGAGGTTCTTAATGATAATCAATATGAATTCAGAGTTTCTAAAAATACTGAAAATTGTTTAGTCAAGTTATGGGATTTGGTTACCTGAGCTATTGATCATCTCCTATTTTGTTAGATTTATATAAGGCTTTGATATGATGAATTATTATCTAAGCTCGTACACTTTGGCATAAAGGGAAATTTATTGAACTGGTTCTCTTAATTACCTAAATTTGAAACCATTTTACTTCCATTAATGGGATAAATTCGCATATTGGGCTAATAGTTTTAGGGGTTCCCCAGGACTCGGCTTTGAGTCCCTTACTGTTTTAGTTGTTATTAATGATCTTGTTTCTACGAGGGGCATTCAAATTGGTCCTGGACTTTTTTGTAACTTTTCATTGTTGTAAAAATCTAGACTTTCATTGTTGGGATGGCAACTACCGCCTGTCCAGAATGTAGTTGCCATAACAATCGATTGTTTGTTTAAACAAAATGGCGGACAGCGATATGTCGACCAAAATAGAACAACAAATAATCAATCATCAAATTTCTCCACAACGAAGGTGTGAAAGCATCTGAAATTCATCAGAGACATCAAAGACACTTCACCGAGTCATGTTTGTCTCGATCATCTGTCTTTGCTTAGTGCCAAAAGTTTGAAAGAGGGCGAGAATCCACCGACAATGAATCTCATAAGGCAAGACCAGCAACTGCTGTCAATGATGGCATCATCGCACGAACAAATGCGCTGATAAGGGACTACAGGCGGATTAATGTCCGAGAACTGGTTTCACTACTGAATATCAGCAATGGCAGTATGGAGACCATCATCCACGATAAGCTGAAATTCAACAAGATCTGTGCCAGATGGGTCCCTAAGCAACTCTCCGAGGATCACAAAACCACCCGGGCGGAAATCTGTTCCATGCTGCTGCAGCAGCGATAGGATAGGAAGGTGACAACTTCCCAAGGCGTGTTGTGACCACCGACGAGACATGGATTCATCACTACACTCCTGAAAGCAAGCGTGCGAACATGGAGTGGCGACACACTGACTCACTACGACCCAAGAAATTCAAGATGACACCGTCGGCATCGAAAGATATGGCGACTGTATTCTGAGACATTAAGGGTATCATTCATGTCGATTTTCTGGAAGAACGCCGAACCATAAATGCACCCTACTACTGTGACATGTGACATTTTGAAGACGGTTCTTGAAGCCGCCACTAAGGAAAAAGCGACCAGGACTCCTTACCAGAGGTATTTGTTTTCTGCATGACAATAGGAAATACTGACGGAACTCAAATGGGACATCCTACCACATCTTCCATGCAGCCCGGATCTCTCCCCTTGCGACTATCACTTTTTCGACCATCGAAAGAGCTCTTAGGAGGGTAGAGGTTCGGCTTCAATGAGGAAGTGAAAAAGGCTGACCTGACGTGGTTTCGACATCAGCCTGAAAATTTTTACAGAACTGGTATCCAGATGCTCCCAGAACGTCGGAAAAAATGTGTAGAGAAGCAAGGAGAGTTCTTTGAGAAATAATTGGTATGTGTGTGTGTGTGTGTGTTTACAAAAGAATCCACATGTTAGCTTTTTACGTATCTATATTGTAGCACACATATAGAAGCGCTATGCGACTAGTTCCTTATTCTGAAGATCTCCCTATACCTACAGCTCCAGATAAATACACTCACTCACCGAAAGTCATGGCACACCCCCTCCAATCAGATTCCCTGTCCGTAATGGGACAGATCCCGCTGCTTCCTTTCTCGGAAAGCAGCTGCACAGGACTCCTTGATATCACATAATCATTGTAAGCAAAACTAGCTGCAGAATTGGCAGCACGCCGAGAGCTATCCTCATTTGAACGGGGAATGATTGTTGGTGCCAGACGGATGGGTGCCTCAATATAATGTAGATGTAGCCAACAGGCTGCAATTTTCCCCGCACAACCGTTGCAAGGGTCTATCGTCAGTACACCCAACGAGGGGTTACAACCCATGTCGGACAGCGGACGGGCTGCCCACGCCTCATTGATGCCGGAGGTGTTCGCCGGGTCACCCGGCTTGCAACTGCTGACCGAAGGGCCAAATTACCATGCGGTACAAACAGGGACATCTTGGCAGCTGCAGACTTTGGGAGCAGGAGGCCACGACAGGTGCCACTCTTAACAGTTGCACATCGTCGGCAACGCCTAGCCTGGGTCAACCAACATCGACATTGGGCCGCTGAGGACTGGCGAAGGGTTGCCTGATCCGACGAGTCACGGTTTCAGCTGTATCGGGCCGATGGTCGTGTCCGTGTCCGGCGCAGGCCACACGAAGCCATCGACCCCGCTCTTCAGGTGGGGACCACTCAGGCAGGTGGAGGCTCTATGCTGGTCTGGGGTATTTTCTCGTGCCGTGCAATGGGTTCATTGGTGCATCTGACATCCACTCTGCGTGCTACTCCCTATGTCGATCTGCTTGGGGACCACCTGCACCCCTTCATGAACAGTTTTACCCCGCGGGCTACGGCATCTTCCAGCAAGATAATGCGCCTCCACACGCGGCCCTTGTGATAGGGCAGTGGCTGGAGGAAGATACTACCGACTTCACGACAATGATTTGGCCTCCACGTTCCCCAGATTGCAATCCCATTGAACATTTGTGGGACGTCATCGAACGATCTGTCAGGTCGTCACCAGCATAACTGGTAAATGCAGCATCGTTATGGAGTGCAGTGGAGGCGGCATGGCTTGCAGTGCCTGTGGATGTATTCCGGGGACTGGTTGACTCTCTTCCACGACGGGTTGCCGCCGTTATCTGGACCACAGGGTGCCCAAGACGTTATTAGGCTGGTGTGCTATGACTTTTGGTGAGTGAGTGTAGACTGTTGATTCAGAGGAAGACACCTCCGATGACCCAAACCATCAAGATCCTGACTTTCAACCATCTACATCATGAAATTACACAGGCAGAGCTTAACGATGGAATGGAAGTATGCTAGCTGAATATTGCTGGTCTTTTATTAGGGACACACCAACGGGTGCCTACAAAAGGAAACTGCCATAAAATCATTTTAGTGTTTGTGTTTTCTACAGGGTGTAAATTTTAAGTTGACAAAGCAGAATAACTCGAAAAATAAGCTTCACACGAAAAAATGCGTAGAATCCAAAGTTGATTATTTTCGAGGGGGCATCTGCTGGTGCTAAAATTAGCCCACCCCCCCCGGCCCCTGGGGGTGGGGCGGGGGGCAACTTTAAAATTTCAAATGGGAACCCCTATTTTTTATTGCAGATTCAGGTCCTACATAAAAAACTACGTACATTTTGTCTGAAACATTTTTTTTATTTTTGGTAGATGGCGCTGTAATTCAAGAAAATCCATTTTCTCATTTTTGCGTGGAAATAACTAATTTATTATTCATTTCGATTCCTACATTGTTTTAACTACAATGTAATTTGAAGACATTTCGTCAACAAACAAATAACGTAAACATTGGCATTTTTTTCAGAATGTTTACATTTTAAATTCTGATCTTTAGAAGAAAAGATTGTAATTTTTCAACTGTTTTTGTGAGTGTACAACGCCGTATTGCTTTTGAATTTACATTATGAATTATCTTTCTGTGGAAGAAAAAATTGAGATGGTGTACATTTATGGAGAAAGTGGGAGAAATTTTGATAATGCAGTCGCGCTTTATGCTCAGCGTTTTCCTGGCCAAACGCGATCACGGTCTTCTTTTGTTCGAGTTATTAAACAATTTACTGCGGAAGGTAGTGTGAACCAGAAAAAAAGAACCCGTGCAGCTACTGTTTGTGGAGAAAACAATCAAGTGTCAGTCCTAGCTGCTGTGGCTCATAATCCACATGCGAGCACAAGAGAAATATCAAGGCAATCAGGAATTTCACATATGAGTGTTTGGAAAATGCTGAAGCTCCACAAATTTCATCCATATCATGTATCTATGCATCAGGAACTACATGGCAATGACCACCAAAACCGTCTAACGTTTTGTCACTGGGCACTTCAGCAGATGCAAACAAACCAACATTTTTTTGCACGAGTTCTTTTCTCCGATGAGTCAACATTCACAAACCACGGGGAAGTTAATCGACATAACATGCATTACTGGAGTGAACAGAACCCACACTGGATTCGAGAAGTCAACCATCAGCGACCTTGGTCAATTAATGTTTGGTGTGGGATAATTGGCGATAAACTTATCGGTCCATATTTTATAGACGGTAATTTGAATGGCAACAAATATCGTAACCTACTTGAAAATGAACTACCAGATCTACTTGAAGACCTGAGTATTGAACTTCGACAACACATGTGGTTTCAACATGATGGTTGTCCAGCGCATTATTCATTAGTAGCGCGCGAAGTACTACATCGACTTTACCATGGTCGCTGGATCGGCAGGGAAGGTCCTGTGAATTGGCCAGCCAGATCGCCTGACCTTACATCGCCAGATTTTTTCTTATGGGGTTACCTCAAAGATATCGTTTATAAGGAAACGCCAACCACTCGCGAAAACATGATTCAAAGAATAAGAGATGCTTGCGCTGCAATTACACCAGACATGTTATCAAGATGTGTTCAGGAATTTACAAAACGAGTCAATAAATGCATCGAAGTTGGAGGTCATCAATTTGAACATTTAATTTCATAAAACGGCGAGATGCAAGGGATTTAAGGACAACAAGCAGGCCGAAAGTGAGAGGCGAGGGGACTCACTGGAAATACAAGCACCCCGAAATTCATTTACTTGCAAGTATTTGCAAATAAGAAAAAATAAAACGAAAACAATCGGTCCTTTTAAGGACCACCAAATCTTAAACGGGAATAACTTCATCTTTACACAGTCTTTTACTTTTTTACTCTGTTAGTTAATGAGTTCACTCGTTAGTACGTAGGATGTTCGGTTAGTTAGTTAGCTAATCAGTTGATTTGTTTGATAATTATAAAGTTGTGTGGCCTCATGACCACGAAACAAAACAAAATTATCCTAATCCGCGGCAAAAAATAATAAAATAATAACTTTGCGGCAAAATTTACGAAGTAAATAAGTATTTTTTATTTCTCCGTAACCATTTCCACGCAAAAATGAGAAAATGGATTTTCTTGAATTACAGCGCCATCTACCAAAAATAAAAAAAAATGTTTCAGACAAAATGTACGTAGTTTTTTATGTAGGACCTGAATCTGCAATAAAAAATAGGGGTTCCCATTTGAAATTTTAAAGTTGCCCCCCGCCCCACCCCCAGGGGCCGGGGGGGGTGGGCTAATTTTAGCACCAGCAGATGCCCCCTCGAAAATAATCAACTTTGGATTATACGCATTTTTTCGTGTGAAGCTTATTTTTCGAGTTATTCTGCTTTGTCAACTTAAAATTTACACCCTGTATAATCAAGCCTCTGTTACATTTCTCTGAGAAGTGGGCCTCCTACATAAACGATACGTGATGGACCATTTTGGTTTTGATATATGAATCAGAATAAATTGAGATGACATCAGTCAAGTTCCAGCACTCGCATTTGTTGTTATTGGTATAACTAATTTTATTTCACTATAACTGTACAAGAGTCGACTTTCGCCTTTTTTATGGCATCATCAGTTGTAATTGTATATTTTAACAAGGATTTAAAGTTCTTATATAATTGTTAAGAGAAAAACGTTACTTCTTTGTGACGTAATTGTTAAGAGTTATTGTTTATTTTTTGTCATTCACAAATCATTTTTATATTTCTATTTTTATATATCAATTTTTGAATACTTGTTTCTTTCAATAATTGATTAAATTTTGAGGTGGCAGTCATTCCTGCTTTTGAACTATGGCAACATTTGGCGTGTGTTATATCATTCGATCGAAAATGATGAGAAAGGAAAGAAGATAGGGTTCATTGATATTTTCTAAATACTAAGTTCAAGAAAATCAATTTTTAGATTAAAAAAATTTGGGAGGGGGGGGGGTAAAAAGTGCAGATGAAGGGGTAAAAATAGATGACCTCAGGGCTTTCGCCACTTTCCTATACTTTCCTCGGGAGGCTTAATTTCTTGTTTTATAGTGTTTTGATGTTTAAATGAATGTGATGTTTATGGTTTTGATGATGTGGCATGAAAAGAAGCTTCAGTTTATTGCCACTTTCTTTTAAACAATTAAATAAATAAATAAGTAAATAAATGATGGCAAAATTTTTCCGATTAAGAGAATCGTAAAGAAATCAAGTGATTGAAGAGGGAAGAAATAAAATCCCATTAAAAATTTCAATAAACAATGTAGCCAACTCTCGTGACTCTTTAAACGAAAAAATTTGTGAAATTTCATATACGTAGAGCCAAGTGTAGCGTTCTTATTAATAACATTTTGTAACTTGACAATTACGTAGAACGAGAATGTGACGGCCTTTGCTTACATTTTAATATTCACGTTTATTAATAAAAGATTTAATAAAATAATGAAATAATACAGGGTGAGTTTTTTACAGTGGCCCGGCGCGAAATACTGCGCAGTAAGTTTTCAAATGATTTTTCATTCATGTGATATTGCACAATGATACATTGGTGTGCATGGTAGTCGTTTGTGCGAAGTGACGAAAATGGTGTTATCTCTGCAATAGCGCATTTTTGTGGTAGAGCACTATGCACGGCATGGGTCATGGAAACAGTGTGCAGATGAGTATAAAATTAAGTTTCAAGTTGGTGCTGTGCCTGCAAAACCTCCTGCTATGAGTGCAATGCAAAACTTAATTGCGAAAAATCTCCATGCAACAGGATCAGTACTGAATGGAAAGAAAGTGCGCAAAAGGACGGTTCGTACCACAGCAACCACTCCTGCTGCTGAAGAACACATGCTACGCAGTCCGAAAATGTCATCACGACGGCTGTCTCAGTAACTAGGTTTGTCAAGTGCAATGAAGATCATGAAACAGGATTTACACTTACACCCCTTCAAAATGACCACTGTGCATCAGTTGCATGATGTGGACAAGCCGGCCAGGGTTCAGTTTTGTGAATGGTTCCTGAGCACCATTGCTCCGGAGGTGCTGGGGGATGGTTATGTGTAAATCTCAGATGGTTCCATCTGTCCGGTTACGTCAACTCACAGAACATGCACCACTGGTCTTCCGTCAATCCGCGTGTGTTCATGAAGTCTCCACTGCATCCACAAAAAATTGGAGTGTGGTGTGCTGTCTCCGCCTGCCGCATCATCCCTGTGTTCTTCAATGAAAGTGTGAATAGTGACGGTTATGTGCACAATATCTTCAACTTATTTGCCGCACAACTTACTGATGACGAGCGTGCCAGTGCTTACTTTCAGCAAGATGGTGCAATAGCCCATTCTGCACACGCAGCATTTGCCCATATCCGGGAAGTATTCCCACCCGAATATGTGATCAGTCGAGGGACAGAACAGCCCTGGCCATCACGGTCACCTGTCCATGTGCGATTTCTTCCTCTGGGGTGCACTGGAAGGTGTTGTCTACCAGAACAATCGCGCACAGTCGCTGACCTTCAACAAAACGTTCAGGCAGCCATTCAGGCCATTCCAGCGGAAACCCTTGCTCGTGGCCTCAGGAACATGTGGACACGCTTTCACACGTGCCTCGAGTTCAACGGAGGACACTTCCAGCACCTACTCCAGGTTGTTTGCACTGATCTTTGATATCTCTTTTCATGCTCATTTTTAAACGTTGTTCACCGGGCCACTTTTAAAAAACTCACCCTGTACATGTAAAATAATACAGTCGAACCCCGTTATTATGAAACGGTTCAATACATAATCCCTTTTTATACGAAGCGTGTTTTTTAATTAAGCACCGTTTTGATATACAATTTTTAACATCTTAATTTTTTATACGAAAGCCTGGACTTTAATCTACTTTTCAACATAATTTCCATCTATATTAAGACACGACCAGCTTCTAAATTCCATCCGCATAAAAATGGGCTGCCTGAGCTGCTAACCAATCCAAAATGCTGATTGGTACCGTGTCGAAGGGGAACATGAGTAGCTCACGTTACACCAGAATCAAAACAACAGTCCATGAAATGGAGGCATTCAACCTCACCCAAGAAAATGAACTTCAAGTCCGAAAAAACATGTGTACTGTGTTTTGGGATAGACAGGGATAAACAAGGGTTGTTGCACGAAGTTGCCAAATGGCAACAGGGCTATTTATTGTTCTAAAATGAAAGTAAATGGAGAAAAAAATTGTATTTTTGACTCTACAATGTGAATATAATTTGCTTGTGGATTTTTTTGCAAAACAACGACCAATTTCTATGAGGATGGAATTCAGAAGCTGGTCGAACGATACGATAAGTGCATTACTACAGGTGGAAATTATGTCGAAAAGTAGATAAAAAATTGTGTTAGGGCTTTCAGATAAAAAATTGCCCTCGTACGTTTTTGGCCGATCACTAACTGATAGTGGTTCCCTATATATTCATTTTCTCAACCCAGAATTTTTTTGTCGCTGAAATCGATTTAAAAACTCAAGATTCAAGAAGATTATGGTTAGTTTTTTTTTAATTTTTTGCGTGTGCATTTTAAAAAATTCTGTCTGTGCATATGTCTGTGATCAGTTTTGTATAGCTAACTCCTCTAAAATGGTAAATAGCAGAACCAAATGAAATTAATATACTTTTAGAGGATTCCTTAAACTGTGCCTTGATATAATTTTTGACAATATGTCCAAACTCAATTAATTCGACTTGTACGGACTCCTCACATTAAGACGAATACTTTTTTATATAACTTATTTGGTTCTGGCAATGTTAGTAGAGTAAGCCTTTTACGGGACACAATAGCAATTAAAACGAAGAAAACCAGAAACCCACATAAAAATTCTTTAATGATTCGGATGGTGCAATAAGTTTTTACCTGCTCCGTAGGAACTGAGCTTATCGGATGTTGATCGGTTGCAAAATCAGTATTTTTACTGAGAGTCAATGTAGATTAGACTGGACCTGTCCCTTTTGCCTGAAAATAGGGTCGCAGGTATGCGTATGGGATGTGCTATTCATGTGCTCAACTATGATTTTAAACCTTTTTGCACACGACTGTACATTTCAGAGGCTATGTGGATTTTTAAAGAATTTTTATGTGGATTTGTAGTTTCTATTTTTTTTTCGTTTTAACGTTTGGGTCTGAAGAGTCATTTTGGGGTCATTAATACCCCATCCGCCAAACCCCTCACCCTAACCGAGAGGCTTTTTCCGAAACAAGTTCGATGGGTTGAAAATTTTGTAATCTACACAGCTGGCAAAAAAATACACCACCTAGAAGGAATGGGTTCATTTATTTGAATTTTTGCGCACATGTAGCATTGTGGCATACAAGAAATGATTCAGATTCCAGAACAATACGCCCAGAAGTACGTTGTACAGGGTCATTCCCATGCCCCTCCTGGAGAAGAATGGTTCCGACCAGATTTGCATGAAATGATCAGTTTGGCATCTGCATTGTACTGGAAAATTGACTGTAGGTGTGGTGACAAGAATTGCAATGCCTCGCACATGCCGCCGTGCTCCTGTGCAACAACTCACGGAGTTTGAGAGAGATCGGACTGTGGAACTTCGAGAGGCTGGATGAGCTCATCGGTGTATCGCGGCGCAGATCGGCCTTCATGTTTTTTGGTGGCTCGATGTTGACAGGAAGGAACTCCCTCACGTAGATCTGGTTCTGGACGCCCACGCCAAGACCGTCGAATCGTACGAGAAGCTTTGAGCAACCGTACGGCATCCACAGCAGAGATAGGGGACAGAATGGCACCAGCTTTGTCAAGACGGACTATAGGTCTCCGTTTATTAGCTGCAGGACTGCGGGCACGGATCCCTCTAGCCAGACTCCCACTTTTGCAAGAACACCGTGCTGTGCGATTGCAGTGGTGCCGCGAAAGAGCCGATTGGAGGTCTGTTGTCTTTGGTGATGAGAGCAGATTTTGCCTGTACACCAGTGATGGACGTGTACGTGTGTGGCGAAGATTCTGCCTGTACAACAGAGCGCCATCTTCCACAGTGCATCTGTGTACGCCACACAGATCCAAGCCCTGGCGTAATGGTGTAGGGTGCGATTAGTTACAACTCGCGATCACCCTTAGTGTTTATGGATGGAACATTGAACAGCATTAGGTACGTCCAGCAGTTTGTGGAACCTTTTTTCTGCCCTTTTTGCAACAGGAGGGTAACATTTTTTCCAGCAGGATAACGACCGTGTTAACTTGCAGGCCTTAAAGCATGTGGCAGGACTTCCCTGGCCAGCACCATCGTTAATTGAGCATGTGTGGGACATGATGGGACGGAACGTTCATCGTCGCTACACACTAGTTGCAACAATTCCACAATTGCGCCAGCATGATCAGGAGGCTTGGAACAACCTACCCCAAGACGACATCCAGCATCTTTATGACCGTAAGCATGCAAGAGTCGAGGCCCTCATTCAAGGTCGCAGTGGTTATACCATCTACTCATGTGGTCTATTGGGGCATGGGAGCCACCCTGTAACAACGTTCTTCTGGACGTACTATTTTGCAATTTGAATCATTTCTGGTATGCTACCAATGCTACATGTGTGTAAAATTTCAAATAAATCGACCTATTCCTTCTAGGTGGTGCATTTTTTTTTTTTGCCAGCAGTGTATTATGAGAAAATGGTGGCCTATGCGGATGTATCATTCCACCATTTCAGTTTATTTGTGATCTTATAATGATGACTAAAAAATTTTCACATGACAAAAATCAACAATTTCGGTTCACATTTTCAGCGTGGGCTGGTTTTTTTTTCATTTTGGATGCGAATTTCTACACAAATTTTCTGCGGAAACCTGAATACGTGGCCCTATCCCTTGACCGTGAATTTTAATTAAATGAAGAAAACCCTTTTTAAGAATTTTAATTTTGAAATTTTTTATGCCAGATTTAGAGATTCAAAGATTTGATCCAAACAAACAGAAATCTCAAGCTGAATAAAAACGTTGTGAAAAGAAGGCTCCCTCAAAGAACCACGATTGCTTAGTCCAATTCAAGGTTTTGGAAGAGTAATAGTACGGAGCATCTTTTCATCGTTGCCACTGCCTCCGTTCTGTTTTGAAGTCCCCGATCGTCCACTTGGCGATCACGTAGTCTAAGCAAAAGTCGAAGACGTCCAGGGCGGCGAGAAGGAAGACGCCGAGGAGGATAGCCAGCACGCCACTGACGTCACTAACGAAGGCGCCCAATGTGTAGACAGGGCTCCGGTCCAGCACTTCGCTCACGTTATTCGCTGGATGGAGTTTTAGGAGAACGCCATCACCATTCTTCGTTGCATGGGTTTCCCAGACGAAGGAGTAAGTGGTTCTGTTGCATGGGCCTGTACACTCGCATCGCGTAGGGCTCAGGTGGGAGAGCGCCGATGACGCCCGGCGATACGACTCTGGAAGATCTGCGCACTCATATACGGGGCTGTGTCGGTCGTTCAAGAGCCTGTCGAGAAGGGAAGAACTCAGTTTAATAAGAAAATTGTATTTTAGACCATGTGGACTGTTGATCAAGTAGATGCGCTCTTTTTCCCGACCAATCGCAAACGCCTGCCAACACAATCGAACCTTTGTTAAGGACATTGCGGCGATTCCTTTAGGACGCATCCTCCAGTTTCTGACTGGTCATATCAGTGAGGACGTCATCTATCTGATCGACTGACCACAGAATAAAGTCGGTACATGTGTTACTTACTTGCAGACAACTTGCAGTTTGACTTCTCTCTTGACGCAACGGTTGTAGCAAAGAGCGACCACCTCGTCGCTTTCGCAAGGGTGATGGCTCATGTTAAGTCTCTGAAAGGACAACCGATCCCAACAACAATAAAACACGGTCAAGTGTGGACTGGACCAATGGTTACGCACTTACCGTCGATGAATTGAATGCGAATTTGGCGACGTGATTGGCGGGCACGTACAACACGTTCCGTAAAACGTCCGTCTGTAGAACCTGGCCTTGGATCCAAGTCAAAACAACCTAGGAATAGAGATTGTGGAAGATTTTTAAGTAAAAAATTGGTCAACCAGTCCATGAGCCAATCGTCGATGGAATGTGGCGGAGAACTCACGAGAGATTTTTCTAATTTGTTCTTGGAGTTCTTGCCGTTCTTTCGTCGTAGCCCACGGTATCCGGTGCTTCCTATAATAGAAAAAGAGAAAAGGACGAGCTAGAAGGTATACGGTGAAATTTAACTGCTCAGGCCTCTTTCACACACTCTAAGTGCGGGTTCCTTGGACTTTTCGATGAAGAGGATTGCGCTTACTCTGTATCTACAGGGGGTTGGGCAAGCTAATGGAAACTCCTATAAAACCATAATGGGTAGGGTGTAGGAGGGGTACCAAGTGGACTTCTTATTGGTGCTGACGTGGGATTCTTGTCTTTTGTAGACGATTGTGGGAAACGGGACCCGAACCTTCACGGCGCCAGTTATGTGGGAAAGTCTGCCTCAGCCCGAAATTTTTCTTCCAAGTTGTCCCAATCAAAATTTCTCGAATATTGTGTACAATCTGAATATGCCATTAAAAATAGGGGTTCCTATTTAAGATTTCAAAGTTACCCCTCCCCCCAGCCCCCCTCACAAGGGGGGGGGGGTATTTTTTAATAATTCCCGCGAAATAATTCACTTTTGATTTTGAACATTTTTTCGTACAATGCTTAATTTCTGAAATATTCAGTTGTCTCAAGATAAATGCCTCACCCTATATATTAACTATGTAACTATTTAAATACCTTGTCACTGAATAACTTCTCACGCTGAAAGATAACTATCTGGTAGTCGAAATATGCATATTCATGGTGAATAAAAATCTTTGTGAAAAAGCGAACTCACTTTGTCTTTTAAGGAATTGGCATCCACGGTATTTAAGGTAATTAGTTATTTCTATATAATTTGCCTTCGTTGAAAATCTGTCAGATTCGACATTTGATATACATCAGGTACACTGCCTGGCCAAAAAAATTCGCTGCCGAATATTCAGTGTGCCAATCATAGGCTTGTCACTAGAGGCATATGTAAGGCCATATGCGCTAATTATTGGAACTCGGGTAAGAACTGTTAACTTGACATTATTAAAACTTGGTAGGAAAGATCTGAACCATTAACAACCTCGAGGAAAAAAATCATGTGGTCTGATGAATCCAGGGTGATGGGCGCATCAAGGTAAAAACAGAACCGTGCGAAGCGATGAGTTGGTACTCATTCTTCAAGCTTGTAGAGTAAGTTCTGATGTTATGATCTGGGATTGCTTTTGTATAAGCATGAATTAGTCGGAGATGGCAGTGGTTCCATTATTATGTTCAACCCTTGTGTATGCTTACTTGCAAAGGAGTGAAAAGAGGCCTTAGCGATGGTGATGGGAAATGTCTTACCTATTTCGAGGAACTTGCAGTAATCCCACGTCGTTCGCTTCCTGGAAACGTGGCAGCGCCAACATTGAGCCGAAGGCTGGGAAAGAAAAAGAAGAAGAGGATGCGATTGGAGTAGATGAGGCATTTTGGGTTGGCTGGAGCGTTGCGTTCTTCTTACTCACGGTGTCTTCGATACTGTATTTGGACATGGTGAAGAGGGTCGTCGTCGCGTTGGAATTGGCGTGGAGCCGCCTCGCGAGTTGGTGGAAGCGGTCGAGCGTGTCGGCACAAGCCAGCAAAGACGGGTACCTGATCCGATCCAGTCGGACCGTTGCTACGTCCGTCGTCACTGGCTGCCACATGTAGCCGTGGACTCGGCGGGACACGTACGCCAGAGAGGAGAAGGTGCTGACAATAAAGACGCACGACCAAAGGAGACTCCTGGGTCGCTTGCCGCGGGTCGCGATGCCGATGCCGACGGCGACTGGCGATCCAGGCGTCCCGCGCTCTCTTCCTCGTCGCCGGCCGCCGCTTTTCCTGAACGGCCGCCTCTTCCTCTGCGTCTGTTGCACGCGTTTCGCCTGTCGCAGGCGTCGCTGTCTCATCGTCGCCTCTTTCCTTTCATCTCAATCAGCTCGTGGCTGGTCTTGGCAGGGAGGCTGATGAGTTAATCAGTTTGTTTACTCTGAAAGATCGCGTAAGTTTTACTAATTAAACGCCTCTTGGAGAGGAAGGGGGTCGCATTTTCGAGGTATCCTATGGTGCATGGGTCTCATCTTCCTTTCTTCTTATTCCAAGTAGACTGAGATTAAGTTAGACATTTTTAGGCGACAATTAGGAGAAGAAAGAATTTCATAGCGTAGTCTTCCATGACTTTGACTTTCCTATTCCAGGAAAACGAAAAACCGACGAAGTACAATTGTAAGCTGAGTGGTTTTAAAATGAAAAGAGAAAGGATCCGTCTTACTATAGGAACGATTGAATGACAACTAAAAACGATCAAACCAAGAGGAGGATGTCTAGACGTCACTTGGTGTGTGTTGCCCTCTGTTTTTTCCTTGTTAATCCTCCGTGATTATTGCCGCGGACGGGCGTCGTTCCAAAGGCCGCAGTGACTCCATGGATACAGGGAGGTGGGTGCCATTTCCTCTTTGTTTTTACTTTCGCTTCTGTCACTGCCAAATAAATAATTTCCTCATCGCCCATTAGCCTGTCGTCGGTGCGAAGGGTTCGAGCCTTTTTATCTCTTATTGCTTCATTGCGTAATGATATTGGCTTTGGCAGTGGTGATTCCAGGTTGAGCGAGAGCGTTATCGATTTCATTTCATTCAAATCGAGTCCATTCAACTAATAATAATAATAATAATTAGTCGTAATAATAATACTAATAATAATCGTGATCGAGGTCTAAATGATAAGTGCTATGAGAATCGTCCTCCTTTAAGTATAAGAGCTCTCTATCTTTTTCGATTCATTGATTACTAGACAAGTCTTTTTGCAATACTTCGCATTATAAATGTTTTATGATAAAAAATTCGCGAAAAATTTGGTACATAAAAATCCGGCATTGTATGGTATATATAGAATGACTAAATTTTATAGGCAAAGTATGAAATGATATATGACCGGGAACATCACGGAGTGATAATAAAATTTCGATCCGAAACTAATATACGTACCACCTATGTCCAATAATACATCGATTATTATACATCGTACCATCTCTTGTATGTCGCGGGACACCCGTCCGAAGGGAAACTTCAAGTGCATGATTATAGTGAGTGAAAAACATTGGATGATGTAATCAGTGAAAAGGATTAGTTACTAATAATGATTAAAAACACAATATAAAAACATGAATGATTTATTTACGAAAGCTTTATATGATTACTTAGGATGATTACTTATGTGTACTTTTGTCATTGAAACGAGGTCTCCAGCAATACAGTTAATCCAAAAATTATTAATGAAAACAAGTTGAAAATGACATTACACGCGAGCATGCGGTGTATAATTATTCTTGTTCCATTTTTTTTCTCCGAGCATTAAAAATTAAAATAGGAATGTCTCTAAGACCGATTTTCCATCTCATAAAATTGAGTTTAAAATTTGAAAGTTAAGGAATTTTCTAAATACCTAGAAATCCACCCATCTCATGAAGAGTGTCAACTGTATAGGATGAAGGGTAAAGAAATGAAAGTGAGCATCAGTGGTTTTCAATACTTACACTCGCTCACAAAAAAATCATGGCACACCCTTCCAATCAGGTTCTCGCTGCTTCCATCCTCGGAATGCAGGTGCACAGGACTACTTGCTATCACACAATCGTTATAAACAAAACTAGCTGCAGAAATGGCAGCACGCCCAGAGCTATCCGCATTTGAACGGGGGATGATTGTTGGTGCCAGACGGATGGGTGCCTCAATATGAGATGTAGCCAACACCCTGCAATTTTCCAACAACCGTTGCAAGGGTCTATCGAGAGTACACCCAACGAGGGGTTACAACCCACGTCGGACAGCGAACGGGCCGCTCACGCCTCATTGATGCCAGAGATGTACGCCGGCTCACCCTCTCGTTGCAACTGCTGACCGAAGGGCGACAGCGGACCAATCCAGTTGCTCCAGCAGTGCCTCCTCCTTTACTTTCAAGATTAACCAGAACCTGACCTGCACTTCTCACAACTTAATTTACCTGTTACATTGCAAAGTATGCCAGAAACAGTACGTTGGAGAGACAGGCAATACCATACGCTCCAGATTTGCCGGGCATAAGTTCGATATTCTTAGCAATGCTGACACCCCTGTCGCTAAACACTTTAATTCCCCTGGTCACTCTTTACAGGCCATCAGCATTTATATTCTTCGTAGTAACTTCCATAGCAAAAAAGAGAGAAAGCAATTCGAGTCTTTTCTTATTTGGAAATTTAATTCCCTCACCCCTAATGGCATTAACCTTAGCAAAGGCACCATTCCCTCATTACCTTTCCCATGTCCCCTTCCAACTTCAGCTATTCCTTAATTTGTCGCAAGCCCTATGGGGCCTTTTCTTCTTTCTTATCTTTTATTTATTCTTTTCAATGTTCTTCAATGTCCTTTCATATTTTTTTTTACTTTTTGATCCATTGCTCTTACATGTGGGACTTTTTTACAGGGTGACTAGAGACCGGGAATGGTCAGGGAATTTTTATTTTCTAAACCAAGTACAGTCAGGGAATCATAAAATCGATACTTTTGAACAATGGCAATAATATTCTTTCATGACAGCCCCCTTTTTTGTCTACTAATAATCAGGAATAATTTTACGTAATCTTTTTGCTAGGCACCCTATCATTCCTAAACGTTTTTATAATTTCACTTTCATATGTTTCATCCTATTACATTTTTCTTGCCGCCCCCTTATTATTTCCTATTTGTCCTCCGTGTTGTCCTATCCCAACAGTTCGTCTAATTAATCCCATTTGTTCTCTTGTTTGTCAGCCAATAACGCCTTACTATTCCCCATGCAAACTATATATAAACCCGTCCGTTAGTACTACTTTCATAACTTCAGGATAATTCTCTAATATTCTATTTGCTTTTAGAGAATTATCCTTTTTTGCTTTGATAAAGGATAGGCGCTATCCGAAACGTCAGCTCTTTATTTGATTTTTTGGTTTTATTTTGATCTTACTTATATATTTATTATTTTGTTATTTGCTTATTATTATTTTATTTTTCAGTTGTATTTATTAACTATTTATTGCATTCCAGGGTTTTTGTGTCTCGTCCTTTTCTCTTATAAATATCCATCTACACACTGATCAAATGGAAGTCGTTTGGAGCAAGGCTATACGGAGGATGGTCGAAGACATTCCAGTTGAACTTTTTCAGTATATCAATTGTCTTGTTGGTAGTAAGAGAATGTTGAGTGTTCTGGTATTGCAAGGGCATACAGCTTATGATATAGCTATGACTTTGCGTATCACGACTTCCATTTGTTCGGTCCTGTTAAACACGATCTTTGGCTGACGAAGCAGCTGTACAAAGGGAAGTGACCGCCTGATTCAACAGCAGACCAAAGCATTTTGTTTGTTTTTGGTTTTTGAGGGACTTGTGAAATAAGGGGACAATGCATGGTTTCATTTGTATATCCATTTGTGAGTTACTTATTTGTTGACTGACTTTGGTATAATTTCTAAGTTTAGTGCTAGTAGCCATCTCCTCGTTGATGAAAAGAATGATTGATTAATTTTCTGAAGCAGCTTCTTCACAAATTTTAGTAGGAGTGACCACCTGGAAAGTTTTGAGTTCATTCGTAGTGGGTAGATCGATTATATTGGTTTATCACTTTTCATGAGTGATCTTCCTTGTTGATTGGGCTTGGAACGATTGAAGTTTTCAGTGTTGCAGTTTAGTTTAGCTTAGAGTGGAAATGTGTAGGATTTACTGTTGCTCGTTCGTCGTAGCAAAGAGTTGGATTGAAGGATGTGTAATTGCCAAGTGTAGTTATTGGTTACGAGCTATATCTTGCATCTTTGGAGAAGACGAAGGATGCTTAGACTCGTTGAGATAGATAGATAGATAGATAGATAGATAGATAGATGGGATTTTTTAGTTTCCTAGGGACAGGGGCGTCAGGTTAGGTGCGGTAGATTTTTTCTGTATGATGCAAGTCTATGCAAGTAACATCCCCTTTCGGTGCTGTCTGATGCGGCCGCATCTGTGCATCATAGAACGGCACGACCCTGCCTAGGGAGTAAAGAAGTTGTTGTTTCGCGATATACAGTTGATATTAGTATTTAAGTTAATTGTTTCGAGGAACTTTTTGGTAATTGAAATTCTGTATAGCTATGGGACTGCTATCGAATTTGACATGCAATAGGATTGTGACATGAGGAATGCAGTTAGTTGATCGGAGGTATGGAGGAAGTTTGAATTTATGTCTGATGGTTGGTTGGTTGGTTGGTTCATTTGTTCATTATGAGTTAGTCAGTTGCTTTTTTGGTGGAAAGACGAAAGATGCTCAGGGATTGAAGATTGCCCAGCTTGGTTTGGGTGAGTGTTTGGGCGTTTAGCGAAGACTTTTCGTTTTGACTGACTCGAATGCTTCAATATTGACAGAAAATTTAATTTTCTATCAATACCCGTCAATATTGATAGGACGCTTCAAAACACTCTTAGACGATCAAAATTTGCATCAATATGGTCTTCCATCAATATTGAAGCGAATTTTGATCAAAATTTTGATCGTCTAGGGGCTACTTTAAGAACCACAAGATACTGTCGTCATCATGCTACTTTATCCGACTTAAAAATTTACCTTGAATTCCCCATAGGATTTCCTAGAGAGCCTGTATAAGGAGAGAGTGGCCATGGAGGGGACACAAGCTGATTGGTTTATCTGATCACGTGGTCAAATCCGCCATGTTCTGGCAAAAATCTTCGAATCTAGTAAGCATAAGCATAGGCTAGGCTTCATTTAATTATATTTTTGTTTAAATATGTTGCATAAACAGTAGAAAAAATGACAGGGTGTGCTGCTGTAGGATGTTCCAATAGTGCAAAAAAAAAAAAAAGATTGTTTGATGAAAAATATTTTTTATTGTTTATTTAATGTACATTCATTAATAAAAATACAAGTATATTGTATGATTGTATGAAATATGTGCAAGAAGTAAAAATTAAACCCATTTTTAAATACTGCACAAATTTTTTAAATAAATTTTAAACTTTTTTCCTAAAGTTTTTCCTTATTATTGTAGATAATAGTTAATAATTAAAAATTTAAAAAAAATAATATTTAAAAAAATAATTAAAAATAATTAATAAATAATATATAAAATGAAAATAAATGAAAATATATATACAATAAATAATAGTTATAATTAATTAAAAAAAATAAATAAATAATATTTAAAAAAATAATTAATAAATATTATTTATTTATTTTTAATTAATAACTATTATTTATTGTTTTTGTGTCTCGTCCTCCTCTCATATATATCTGTTCCTTATTATTGTAGCCATGACATTCTTGACACTCACCAGTTGAACCTGTTATGATATAGCTATAAAGTTAAAAAAATGATATTTTAAAATTATTACTTAAATAATTAAACTCGTTGATTTTCAACTTGATTTATAGTATTTTCTATACTTAAATCTGTTTATTTCGTTTTCTTTTTTCATATGAAAAAAGGCTCAAGTTTTACTGATTATGTGCTTTCAAAATAGAAGTTTGCCAGAAAATGGCGGCACTTCTCTCCATGGCCACCATAGAGATAGATAATAGTACTTATTATTATACCAGAGGTGGAAACTAAGCACATTTTCGCGTCCGCCAGGAATCAAGGTCGCCAGATGTCGCCACCGGTCTTGAACAGTCCAGATTAGCCAATACTACGATATCAGAAGTTGTATTGACATCATTGAGATTAGCAGACATCACTTGCAGTTAGGACGGTTGGATAATACTTGCACCGTCATTGGCAATTAATTAATGATAG
Source organism: Rhysida immarginata (assembly GCA_023313115.1). Lineage (NCBI taxonomy): Eukaryota > Metazoa > Arthropoda > Chilopoda > Scolopendromorpha > Scolopendridae > Rhysida > Rhysida immarginata. The sequence goes on along the minus strand of JAHWFO010045454.1, from coordinate 7,305,906 downwards.
AAATAATACTTTTCCATAATAAATTTGTAAAAAAATATTTATAAACAAGCATTGAAGTTATTTTTGATGCATTCAGGGAAAACCCTTGCCTCAGCAGAATATTTAAATAAAATATATAACTTTTTTTGTCATTATAATGTTGCTATTTCCTGGCCAGTGCTTTAGCTCTTATTTACAAATCACTTTTTTATTAATAATCTTTTTTGTAACAGTTTATCAGCATTCATTAAAAAATTAATAAAAATTTGAAAGTCTTGTCTTTCAGTGCCTACAGTCATTAACGTATAGAAGTAAAGTTTGCTTTCATTAATGAATTAAACTTAAAATCCCATAATATTAACCGATCTATCTTTGTGTGTATGTATGTCGTACCAAGAGCTCAAAACGACAAAGTTTATTGCCAGTCTAGTTTTGTGAACCTTAAGGATTTTGTGTCCATTTTGAAAATTTAGGACCACATTGTTATTTTAAGATAAAAATTTAAGTACAGCAAAGAATTACCGTCACTAATGTTATGTTACATTTAAAAGAAAAGTATTACGATGTTTGCCTTTGCTATAATTGAATTGAGCTGTGTCTTATCTAGAATAACGAGAATATGAAGTATCCGGTACACTGACACTAACAAACGTATCTTACTAGCATGGCAAACTGAAGCTAAGGCTCTAAATAGGTGCTTTACACAAGCACGACACAACCGCCCTCCTGCTACAACCGGCCACTTGGATAACTAACTGGCCGCATTCGCCGCCATTTCGAAAGGACAAAAAAAGCTGCAAGTTTCTACCCCCTGATGGCCACTCTCTCCTTATACAGGCTCTCTAGGATTTCCCTGATGATCCCCCCCCCCCCCTAGCGTTAAAAAATTGAACTTCCGCTGGCACGGACACGGCCTTCGAGATAGTAAATTTACTATCTCGTAGGCCGTGGGCACGGAGGAAAGCATTGAAATGAAACGCGATGCGGAGGCCTAATATCTCGAAGGCCACGATCTCCAGCATGGCCTACGAGATAGTAAAAAGCGCCGTGTCTCCAGCCAGGGTGAAAAAGCGCCCAAAAAATTAAGTAAATATTTGTAAAACTCCCAAAATTATCGCCCAAAAGATAAATACAACGTTTCTCTTAAAAAGTTGAAATATTAAAAGAAATTAAAAACAATTAAAATTAATTAAAGCAAAAAAATTCAATAAAATAATTTCTACAAATATTTCAACAACAGTACACAATTCATTTTCTACAGCATCTTCTTGATCCTCGTTGTTTTTACTTGAGTCAAAAAAGGGATAACATATTTGCGAAGGAATAAATTCATTACAACATTTTTTCATTTTATTTATTTACCATTTACAAAAATCATAGCACACTATTAAGGTAGCATGTAAAGTAATAAAAACAATATAAATAATAATAACATTATAAAATTATAAGATTACAAAGTCAATGATTTCAATTTTGGTCTACTGTTGTGGAAAACAAAAGCCTGGTCAAAAGTATGGAATAATAATCCGAGAAGCGTTGAGAAATGGATAGTTAGCATTCCAGAGGTGGCACGGGTGGTGGCGCGCGGTCTATCAGACCGCACTTTGAAACTACTTATTTTTAATGTTCAAAAATAAAATTCATGAATATTTTTTATCTATCACTTAATTTACCTCATTATTAATAGAACACCTTTAAAATCTTTTCAATATTATTCTAAAAATCGCAACTTTTAGAAAGAAATTTAAAAACCCTTCTTTTTCCGTCAAAATTAGACATGAATATTTCAGGAAAGGCATTTATAAAAATAAAATAGTTGATAATTAATACTCTGCATTATTTTTACTTTCCATACATATATACTTTCTTATATAAAAGAAATATAAGCAATTTATAAGAACCATTATAAAAATGAATAATAGCAATCCTTTCTCAGAGAATAAAAATGCCTATTATTATATTTTCAAAACTAATATAAACGGAGGTTAAATATATATGAAATTATATTTATAGAAGAGTTTAATGCTCTTGAAATTCAGAAAACGCTCCAAATATTTGTTTCCAAATAAGTTTCTAAGTAGGAAAATGTTAATAAACAAAAAATATATATTGGAAATTAACTGAAGAATATGTTTAGGTAATAAAAAATTAAAAAGAAGAAGTAAAAAAAAAAAAAAAAAGACTTTTACATCAATTTATTTTAGTAACGCAGAAATCGCACATCCTATAAATGTAAATCTAGGGAAGAAATCGTGAATTATGACATACTGACTTCTAGAAGGGTCCAAGTTGGGAGAATACAAAAGTGGTCATTTGTTTTATAAGATATTCACAAAAATGTAGTGATGCGGTCCCTGAGACCGCACGCCAGCTTTGGAGTGTTAAAGACGTTGATGTGTTTATATATTTCATACTTTTAATCTGATACGAAATAATGCATGGAATATTGGTATTAACTCACAAATGATCTACAGTGAGTTAACTATAGAAATGTATAATAAAAACATTTCTATAGTTTTGTCCCTCCCTGAAGCATATCCCATATTTTTGTCCATGCATTTTATCGTTAACTCACGGTAGATTTTTTGTTTAATAATAATAATAATAATAATAATAATAATACAGGCATCTCCTTTTTTCCATGCGAGTTGCATACCAATATTCCATGTATTATTTCGTATCAGATTAAAAGTATTGTGAAATATGTAAACACAGCAACGTCTCTGACTAGCCATTTCTCAACGCTTCTCGGAATATTCCATACTTTTGACCAGGAGTTGTACATGAAGTTACTACTGTTGGGAGTGTTTTCAAGATGGACAAGTGAATGAAAACACTTTTCCAAAAAACAACGCACGAGTTTTCCTGGAAATTTTTTTTGATTCATGTATTGTCACTGATTTTACTTACCGTATGTGTACTAAATTTCAGCAAGATAGGATTAGTGGAAGGGTTTGAAATATTGATTGCAAGACTTCATCAACCAAACATGACTCAAACATGGTGAAAATTATACAGGATGTCCAAAAAGTCTGGCAACAAGGCAGATATCTTAATTATTTACAGTCATGTAAAGAGACTCAAGAATAGTTCTTTCCAGAAATAAATAAATAAAATGTATAAAATGATGCATGTGTCTCAAGCTTATTGCAATACAGGGTGTTTCTAAAGTCGTGCACTCTACATTTCGGTTGATATCGCTCATAAATATAAAGATAGAGATTTGAATTTCGTGCTACTGATACATTGTATGATCCACTAATAGGAGGTGTTGCTAATAAAGAGTCATGTTACATAGTTTTAAAATACTTGTCGTCGAGTAGAACTGTGCTTGGCGGAAAACGGCTGTCATTTTCAGCATTTGCTGTAATGCACAATGTTATGCAGATACTGGTCTAGGTTCAGTGAATGTATCATATTTTTATGTGTTTTGTGTTCGAAAATATCTACCGAAATGTGGAGTGTGCGACTTTAGAAACACCCTGTGAGTTTTTCAGCAAATGGACAAACAATTTTTCAATCCCGGATACTATGTGATCCTGGAAAATACGTATGTGTGGGTTTACAGTTTCGTGCACACTTATTGCCAAACTTTCATGTTTTTCACCGAAAGTCACCCACATATTTACGGCAGTTTTTGCTCGGTTCCTTGAAACACGTATTAACGGGGTTCTATTGTATTTGTATCATAATAAAGAATTCCAAACTTCAAATGTATAAATCACTTTATTTATATCGATGAGGTCGCTCAGATTTTTTTTTAATAAAATTACAAAAATGAAATTTAAATTATAGCCAAATAAAAAAAAACTTTTCTTTGAGTTACAGACCATATTTTTAACAGTTTATTAGAATCATTTTCATAACTTTCTGCAGGCAAGAATGTAAAGATTCCTTAATAAATAACATTATCATACAAAAATAACAGCCTTGATTATTTTAATATTTCAGTCTCTTTTATACATATTTAAATTTAAAAGAAGCAAAAATGAATCTTCCACTTTTAAAATGTGTAAAAAAAAACATGATTAGTCTTTAAAAAAAAAAACAACATCAACAACAGAGGATTGATGGAAAGAACACAGCTGGCCGAAAGAAAAAAATTCCAAATTGTAGCCATTACTTACAGTACATTATTATTGAAATTAACCGTTTATAATCATCTAGTCATAATATTAACCATCATTTCTGCATAAGATAAGATATACTGACTCTCTCTCCCGCAAAAACTCAAGTTTTCACTCCTCCTTTCTCATTCCGCTTATTAAAAAATTTAAAAGTGTATATGTAATATCCTTACAAAATATTGGGGAAAATGTAAGCATTCTTCGGAAAGTAAGAAATTAAATTTTTACTTTACAAATAGAGTAAGAAGAAACATTTAAGGACAAGTGGTCTACTGAATACATTTGATCTTGAATAGATTTTACTAACATACAAGAGAAAAATGATAACAAAACAAAGAAATTGAGGGGGGGGGGGGGGGGGGAGTCAACCACACCAAAATCACAAATAAAGGCAGTTTTAAAAATGAAAATAACCTTCTCATTTAATTCTACAGATAAAATGACATTGTACCACTAGTGATATCCTTATATAAACAGGTAGTTTCCAAACAGTTGCTGGAAACACTTATTATCATCAACATGAAATTAAAAATCTTATGAATAATGGACTGAAGTATGTTACTTTCATAAGTTTTTGGAAATGTTTGACGTCATGTACGGTAATAATCTCTGATATCTTAATAAAGTCATGTAAATATCATATTCAATCCCACCAAACTTGGAGCAGTTAAAAACTAAGGATGGCGATCAGTCATTCAGAATTAAATGAATCGGCATTTGCACTTGATTTTATATATACTGTATTCAATATTATTTATAATGTGCTACAACAAATTCTAGATTTTCATATATGACCCTCACAGATTATTAAAAAAAAAACAAATAAAAAACAAATAACTAGAATGAAAATGAATGTCCTTTACACTTGCAGTTCTCAACCAGTGGTACACAAGAGGCAAACTGTTGGTATTGAACGGGGGACCTCCGAAGGGTTGTCGGCAATGTTTTGCTACTTGTTTTGTTATAGTGCAGCTGTGAATTGTTTTGCTTTAGTGGTACGTGCCTGTGAAAAGGTTGAAAACCGCTGCTTTACATGGTTTGTTATTTTATTGTCAAAACATACTGTAACTCAGAAATAAAATGGTTCTAGATCAATATTCAGAAGATTTTCTTTCATCTAGAAAATAACCGAAATAACCGATGTGTACACTAGAAAATAACCCAAAGTTTCCTTAGACCCTGTTCACGCATCTTTTCTTGATCATGATAAGAAATGTAGTGTGAAGAAAACGTGATTAAGTAAAACTTGATCGCCATTTGTGGAACGTGTGCAATTTCAGACATTCCCATAATCTGATTGAATCCTTACACATTTCACAGTTGATCGAATCCTAGAATCCAATGCACTTGTCGAAGCTGCCCACAATAGCCAAAAAACATTGCTTCGCTAAATATTTTTTACTTAAACAAATTACAGTGGTACCCCGGTATCCAAACTTAATCCGTTCAGAAATGGTTTTCGGATACCAAAGCATCACCCCCATAAGTTTCTATGGGGAAATTTTTAATTTGTTTTTGGGATCCAAAAAAAGGGGTAAAATGAAGGGGTGAACAACTGGAAGAATAAGAATAGTTCCTATTAATGAGTGCTATGATTGCAGTTTTTGAAAATCACACTCATTAATAATGCATCAATACAAACAAACATTAGTGACATATTTCATTATTTACCAAGTATTTGTTTCAATAAACAGAAAAAATTTTAAGCAGTTTGGATACCGATGTAAACCAGAGTAGCACTGTTTGTAAACCAGAGTAGCACTGTAATTGGAGTCATGCCATGAATACGTAATGCAGAAGGAATTTTATTTGTTCAAGAACTTTGGTTATGAACCAAAACAAGCAAGAAACAAAGTTGTTTTTGATGATCAGAGGAGAGTGGGTCGATAGGCATATCAGTAAAGGGCCTATCACTAAAAACACCACTATCATCATCTGGCAGCAAAAATTGTACACTGATCATCATTGAAATTTTCCAATGTGAATACCTGTATTTGTCAGTAAAACTTGAACATATGTAAGACGATCATGATCAGGAATGGTAGTGTGAACAGGATATTAGAACATTTAGAAATAAAAATCATCCACTTTGTAAATTATCCTTCAAAATAAGATTATTCTAATAGTTATTCTATTTTTTTTTTAGTTCTACTTGATTTGTCAGACACAGAAAAAAACAAATGAAAAACATAAGTGCAAATTATATAAGGTAAGTACGCCTAATAAAGCCCACCTAAGAAATATTTCCAAATATTTTGAAACTAAACTAAAATTAATATGTGTTGCGGCATAATAATGTTACATCTTGCTATACTGGTCAAGGAAAACCACACCAAAATGATCTATCAGTTTATGTTTTAATAGTATCAATTTAAATTCAACACCCTTCCAGTGGCTCCCTAATAAGGCCCACCATTAAAAAGTAATGTAAATGAATAATGACAAAAAAAGGAAAATGATACAGAAAAGTGAACTTTAATCTGCAAAAGCGAAAGTAACATAATTGGTCACAATCTGGACATATGAAAACCTCAGTGTTATCTTCAATAAGCCCAACACTGTCTTCATGGACCGACTGAACCAAGTCAAATGGAAATCAAGTTTTTTGGTAGTTTCTGATCAAAACTGTGAAGTTTCCTGGCAATTGGCACACTTTCTCATTGTTGAGCCTTATTCAGCACATTTACCAAGGCAAAGTCAAAGTCAAATTTAACCCTAACCATGTATCATGCTGTGAAACAGGTAATGGATCTAAATCTGCTATAATTATTTTACCTAAAATTGCTGCAGGCAAAAATTTAAAGCCAAATTTAACATGGCGAAAAAGATGAATGCCATTTTATAAAACAGAAATTCAAATAGTTACAAAAACTTTGTTCCCACTGGAATCCTTCATATGCATTGCAATCTTTATCAAACTTGGCATTTTGTATGTCTATGATGGAAGCAAAGCACCAGTGTTGTCATCTGTCCATCATGATGGATGCTTCACGGATTTTTTTTTTTAAGTCAGCCTTATTAGATGCACTTACCTTAGTAGCTGCTGCAGAAATTTCACAAATATCTATTCACAAAGTTATCAAGACAATGAAAATTAAATAAAATTAACCATAAAGAAGTGTGTGCAAATTTGAGTGTAAGAAGTGTGATACATAGCTTAACTTTATTAAAATTTGAAGGAATAAAGTGGATAACTTTGAAGATTGTGAGTAGATTCAAATTAAAATTAACTTAAAATTATTTTAAAATAAATTTTAATTTAAAATTTTGCAAACTCTTATTTATCATCTTTTCGCAGCCCTTAGTTCTATTCATAGATTCACAACCAGGTCTTAAAGTCTTGACATACCAGAGGATAACACTGGATATTAATAAACATTTTACACTAATATTTGATAATCTGTATATTGCAGCAATGATAACGTGAGCTGAGAACCGAGTGAGTGTTTTGATCAAATAAGTTTAGATTACAAAATTCTATCATGCAAAGAGAAACAAACTCCGAGATTTACTGGTATAGAAATACTGTTAATGAAAAAGAAAATACAGGATATCCGAAAAGTATCTTTACATTTTAGAAAATCATTAAAAAGAAACAAACAATGATATGCAGTTATGGTTTTTTGTGTTCAATAATGGCATTTGGGCATCCGCGTAAACAAAGTGGACGAAATCGAAGTCACTGCATGATTAATCAACAATAGCAGCCTTAAAATTGTCTTTAAAATTCTCTTGGAATGGAAACAAAACAAAGGCCGAGAAGCTACCCAACAACAGTTAATTCAAGCACTTCATCATATCAATCAGAGAGATATTGTAAAAACAGTGCTTCCTGTTAAGAATATACTACAGTAAAACCTCGTTATTGCGAATCGCTTAATATGAATCATCACTTAATACATTTCTTCCGGTCTTGATCCTGTGACTTCAATTTCTATATAAAATTAGTCGTTTAATACGAATTTTTTTTAAAACTAATTCCAGATAATACAAATAAAATAAAGAAATCCATACCATAAGTGAGATATTTATTGGCAAAAAAAAAAAAATTCTTTATTGTTGTAATATTTTTGAACGGTTCTTAAGTCTAAATGTAGGAGGAGACAAAAATTTGTCATCTGGAATACTCAGATTGGTTTTCAGTATTTGTAAAAACCAGGCATTTCTATGCATGGACCAGAATACACATTATTCACAGCCCTATTCACTGCATCTTCATTTCCGTGCTTCAGGTTACATTACATTTCATTGTCTCCTTACATTATTGACATGGTTACATAACAAAAGAGGAAGCACAATGATCTTACACTGGATCAAAAGTTATCAATTCTGTAAAGAAACTTCAATAACCAAGTATTTGTCTGAAATAAACGAATGATGATAATTTTTAACAATCTGGTGTGAAGCTAGATTTATAACACTGCACCATCAAGTTTTCTTTCATTGTTGGATAATACAAATCAAATTTTGGTCCCTTGAGATTCGCATGAGATAATCATTGAAATTGATGACCACGTTCATACAACTTTGACATAGATTTGTTAAGGCTGTAACGTGATGGCAGCAGATGATGAGCGAACAGGAGCCCCATACTCAGACTTTGAAATTTGATCCCCAGTTCAAAATATTGTGCTTTATAAATACTTCTCTACTGTAATTTAAACCATATATATACAGGCTGTTGTTAAATTTCATGAGCAAAATGATAGGGGTGATGGAATATACAATTCTAAGCAAAAAAGTTCATATGAACATGGGTCCGAATTTGAACGATAACTGAGATATGAACAGAGATAAAAATGCCACCACTAAGATCAACAAGTTAATAACTCACTTTTTACAACACCTAGGATAATGAAGTTAGAAGAAATAATAGGGTACATAAAACTGTGTATACCGTTAAAATTTGAACAAATTCCAACGAGTAGTTTCCGAGTTACGCATTCAACATCGTAACACAGGTTCACATGTGAGTACTAACTACCACGTGTTAAGATCTTTACTAAATCTATAGAAGTGAGCTAGATTTGAAACTGCTTCTTGATTTAAAAATTTTTACTTTCTTAATCTTTATGTCAAAAATAAGGGATTCTGTGAAACTGAACAGACTGTTAAATAACACTGGCCAACAAAATTTAAGATTTTTCTTTTAACCAAATGCAAGTGGTTGATTTTTGGTAATATTTTTTCTGCTGATTACGAATATAATTTTGAAATTTCTCTAGCACGCACAGGTTTTTTTTTTTCAATGAAACATTTTTAAATTATTCAGTGTTTGGGGCCAGATAAATTTCCTTGCAGCCCCAAAATATGGATAGTTTAACATTGCAGACGCTTCTCTTCACATCCGTTACTTTAACATAGAAGTCTCGAAGTGCATAACTTGGAAACCTGACATGATAGAAAAAATCTAAAAGCAGATTCGGATTCTACATACAAATTACTACTAAGAACACAATGTGTGGTCTTAGTTACAAAATCTGTGTTGACTAGTGTAATTGGACATTGCAATTTTTGGTGATGTTTAGAAATTTCAATATGCGCACATGGCATAACGAGTTGATAAGAGATTTCTAACCAGATTCTGCGAAGCCTTGGAGAATATTCAGTGTCGATGATCTCTGTAACTCCACTTTTCCGTTCGTCAGTTCTCGCAGATTGGGGTTCCATCTGCTATTCACTTCATTAAGAAAAAAATTCAATACTTTCAATATTGAATACAAAAAACTGTAAGTGTATATCCTTGCTTGTTTATTTTTAATAATGTTTTAATAGTGTAAAGATATACTTTTTGGATACCTGTAGCTCCTTAAATAAGTTCGTATATCCTTAATTGACAAATTTGAGAGTTACTTAGCATATTAATTATAGTTTCCAACATGAAAGAAAAAAGAAATGGTGCATGTGTAAATGATTAAGCAAAAGAGCAGCTAAAACAGAAATGATTCTGGCACAACTCGATTAGCGATTGATCGACAAGTTGAATACAATACTCCTAATGCCTTGCTGGTCCCTATTATTTTCGCATCATTACTACATGTACATGGATTGTTTATAGTTTTTCTTTGAATAAACATATCTGGCAGAGAAAATAATTCAGAAACTCTGAATAAACCAGACAACTACAATCGATAAGCACAGATATATGCATGCATCAATTTCCTCTTTCTTTCATGCCGGGGACTATAAAAGAACCCTCTTCTTTGACAGGGAAAACAATTAGACATCGTGTAAAGAGCAATTAAAATGCATTTGACAACCAGTTCAAAGAAATAAAAAAACTAAAACAAATTATATTTTGAAGTCCACATGTAGCTCAGACATCCATTTCACAAATTAAGAGATGCAAATGATGAAAATGCCAACAATTATATTGCAAGAGTCAAATTAAAATTTTGAACCTAAATTTATTAAAAAAAGTTTAATTTAAAAAAAATATGAATTAACATTTTTATGATTTTAAAAGCCAACTGCTATGAGTTTGTAGATAAAATAAAGCATCATCAAATAACTGTTTCAATCTTCTTTAATTTATGACAATTTCAGTTTAAAAGTTTTGACCATTTAAAAGAATACGTTTATAACTTTGGCAGTAAAGTCATACTGTCTCTAATCACATTCATAAAAAAATTAATACTGAATGATAAATCCAACATTGTTTGCCAAAAAACACACTCATCTTCATAACTTGGTACAGTAGAACCTCAGTTTAACAATTTTTGCAGAACTGGTGGAAAAGTAACGTAATAAGCTGGAAAAAGTTTAATAGGGGTCGTTCTTTAAAAAAAGTCAAAAGAAAAACTACATGTATGTATTAAAAAAAAAAAAAAGATTAATGTATAAAATAATTACTGCAGTATAAAATGTTGGACTGTATTAGCAAATTTGGTTAGAGGGAATCCCAAAGGACTTGTCCAACTCGGCTTTACATCCGTGAAACTCTCAAGTTTTTTTTTCTATTATGGATTATTTCATTGCTAAAGAGTATGACTTACACTTAGAAGTCATCTATGGCAAATTTAGAAATTTAAAAATGTATTTTAGAGACTCAAGCAGAAAGATCAGAGTTCTTTTTCTTGAAATAAACGTGAACAAGAAATGCTACAGGAATTCATCTTGTTACTCGTCCATCATCACACACTCACTCAACCTCTAACACATCCTGTGCATGATTTTCCCGTGTGGAAGTAAAATACGCAATGCATTTTGGGAAAATCTGAATATTTTGATTTGAAAAAATTAAAGGTGGGGAAATACTGAACAGAGAAAATGTAAAAACTGGAGAGAAAAATGAGGACCAACAGGGAAAAACCTAATATGCAGTAAAACGTTAAATGTGGGCAATATTAAACCAGGGTTCTACTGTATAATGTAACAGAAGCTTAATCTTTATTTAAAATTTATAAAACCAATGAATTAATTTTGGAAATCCACTGAATCAAAATTCCTTTTCTACATAAAGTTTTATGTGCATCAGAAGTGATGAGAAAATTACATTTACCGACATCAAATGTAAACATTTAAGTAACCCATTCAAGGTTAAAAAGTAAAAGAAACTGAACTTTAGAATAGCTATAATTATAAGAATAGCTGTTTTGGTGAAGAAAAAAAAAAAGATGTTTACGATGAAACAAATAATATACAATCATTCATGGGTGAAAATAAAACAAGTTGAAAAGTTTTGTGGACAATAAACCTCCTTCTGTTGCTATTTTCAGATATAACCAAAACCCTTTCTCAGATAACGGAAAATCTTCAGGTTTAAATAAATTACAAATGAATATTAAGTCTCTCAGAATTTTTCTTACCAAAAATAAGTCACGTTGTGGGAATAATGTAAGAAACAGTAAACGAGAAATAAACATCACATCACAAGGTGAGGAAATTAAAACAAATTCTACAATTGCATTCTTTCTCCTTTTATTTCACTGCATTTACATGTACATTTCAATTAAGATCTAGCTTATCTGTATCGATTGAATCGTGCAAAAAAAATGCCAAATAAACACTTTCGATCTGGATCGAGTTCAATCCATTTAAGCCAAATGCTCTGGGATGCCTCAGGAAATAAGCTCAATCCACTTCAGTGCACGACCGACCAGGATCGAGTCAATCCAGAACAAAAGTGTGCCTGTGTAAGATAATTTAGAACATCATGGATAAGGAATGTGAAAACAGATATGTGATGTCAGAATAAAAGTGGCTCTTTTTTATTTGTTGGCTCTATGTTATTCGAGTAAAACGAGACTTCTTTAAGAATTAAAAATGGAGCAATTGAAAATAATATAAATGTTTATATTATTTATTACTTTCATAACTGAAAATTAGAATAAAATTAAGCCTGAATGAAAGAATTAAAACAGAAAATTGTTTTTAAATAAAAGCTCTTTTTTTTCTGTTTTGTTTTTATTTTTGGTACATCAGACGTACAAGGAGCATTATAAAAGTAATGCACCACACACCTTTTCTACGGCATGAACAATGTTTTTTGCATGGCTGAAATTTTGGGGAATCCTAGTTCGCTTCTGTTGCGCAAAGTTGCAAACTCTGCTACCAGGTGGCAAAGCAATAGCAAGTTTTAAAAATGGCAATGTCAGTAATGCCTGTTGTAAGCAGCATGCTGTGACCAAATTCTCGTTTCCAAAGGACAAGTGTTGGGATAAATAGGTTCCATGGAGTATCAGGAAAATGCACTCCATGGGATCCAATAAGAGTCTGATGATGATGTTGTATTTGTATTGTGAAAAAGTGGTACATGAGCTGGAACAAGAATGGTACCAAGGGAAAAACACACCCTTCCAAATGTTGCCATAAAGCCAAAGAAACAGGAGACTTCTTTGAAAAATAATCAATAGTACTGATAGTTGTGGGAATGCGATGCCAAAGTTGTAGGTTTTGTTCTCCATACTTTGAGAGAAATAAATTGTGATGCATTACTTTTTGAATGCTCCATCTATTTTGAAAATGGGGATTAAAAATGGGGCATTATCTTCCTCCAATGGGATTATAGATCAGTGAATAATTAGTGACACCATTCCACTGATGTTGGTGTTCTCGTGAAAATACTACTACCCATCTCTAAACACGAGGCACTTTTGGATTAGCTCGATCCGGACCAATTTTAGCCATATCGAAATGTGCATGTAAATGCAGTGTTTATTGTAAGGCTATAAAAAATAATAACCATCCAAAAATTTAGCGAAGTTTTCCAGCTTATCCTCAAATAAAAGGCTAAATTTTAGCTTTTTTTTAAAATCCAGATATTTATTTATTAAAAAAGTAAATTTTATTACTTGTTAACCTCAATAAATTTTGTCCAATAACTTAACAGCTACACTTAAGAATAGCTAAAACCAGAAATTAATATCACAACAAATTTTCCTTTTCATTCTGTAGAATAAATCTATAACAAAAGTATACTACCAATGAAAAGTTAAAGTATTTCATTTGTTCCAATATGGAAATATCAAAGCATGTTCTTTTAATTGGCATTAAAAATATAAATTATAAATGGATGCTCTAGAAATGAGTAAATAGCGTATTTAAAATCCTGCTTTGTAGAATTTTTTTTCACAACACAGTTTTTCCCTAGAAAATTTTGATTACACTGTATCAAGAGTAGCCTTAAATTATCTCCAATGTTGTCTTTCACTTTCATCCATACACGCTCTGTAATTATTGGTATTATCTTCTTAGATTGCATTGATCAATGATTTTTAGCTAAGATTATTTGGAATAAACAGTTTCTTGATGATTCTTTCTGCTCGTGATCAACATAGACAGAAGCAAGGCCTAAAGCCTGTTATAAGCATGCCTACAGGCTATGTTAATTTTCATCTGAAATATTCATTTCAGGCTTCCTGGTAATCTTCACATGGCCTGAACAAACTACTGTGGAAAAAATTACATCTTTAAACCTAGATAGCTAACGTTTGTCAATTTGATGAACAAGATATTGTCATAACTTATATCATTAGGGCTATCATAAGCTTGAGTTTATGCACCATCTTATTCGCTGCTGGATTCTCTCACAGAAATGTTTCATTCAGTAAATAAGTAATTTGTTTTTTGAGATATCACACCATTGTTAGTCATTTTAAAGAATGGTTAGCTTTTGTTTTAGTTTTTCATCATTAGGACTTCACAAAAAAAATGGTTATATGGAAAATTCGTTATACAGAAATATGTAAACATTCGTTATACTTAAGATTTTCATGTTGGGACCAAAGTAAAAATTCGTTATAGGGAAAAAAATGTGTGGGTCTTCGTTATACAGACTATTACTGTATTCGCTCGAATATAGGTCACGTACCTGTATAGTTCACATCGTCAAATTTAGAATAAGTTTTTGGTGCAAAATAAATCACGATATGTATGTGTGTTAAACACACTGACAAGTTGGGCTTACCTTTATTCTAGATTACTTTGGATCACGACAGAGTTTTTCAGTTAAAAACGGGCATAAAATTTGTGACCTATATTCGAGCAAATACAGCATTTCAGATTTTTATTGACTATAATAATGTTCTCTAGAAGAGAGTTGACTGAAGATGAGTTTGTATGAATTCTACAAGAAAACAGTACCGACATTGCTTAAGAGATAAAATCAAACATGTCCTAAGTTAATTCAAAACATGATTACAATAACAAAAATCTGTAAAAATAACATCAGCTTTAAATAAATTTCTAATTTTGAATTTGTGGTTTTATTAACTGATCCTTAAGTCATTTTTACAATTAAAACCTCATCAACAAAACTGCTTTCAAAATGACGAATGTTTTTCAGGACTATTGAGGAACGTTAGCTATGCAAGGTTAAAAATGATTCCTACAGATTATCGCAAACGAAGGGAACAAAAGATTATTGACTATTTGGCCAGCCATCACTGTCCATGCCTCTAATGTTATATAATAATATCCAATATGGTTGATTTCCACTGTAGCGCTACAGTTCCTGGAAAATCTAGTCTTCAGGATTTTTCCAGACCATACTGTTCACTGTGTACTGCTTCTTTTACCAATCACATTTCAAAAAATTAATTAATCTACATTTTCGTAGCAACTTATAAAAACAGTAATAAATTTATCTAATAATTTTAAAAAATTTAACGAAAAACTCTTTATATATTATAAATTTTTGTAATAATAAAAACAATCGACATCTATGATAATAATATTCGGTATTAATATACAACTTGTTCAAGACGTGTTACTTAAACCGCCACGTAGCCAAACCAGATGCTCTTAATGCAGTCTGGAATGCAAGCATGCTTTCAACTCGAACTCAGGACCACAATTCATTTTCACTTTTGTACATTTTATATTTCACATAACAGATAACTGAAGCTTATCCGTAAAGAGTTTTGATAATCAAGCTCTTGCACAACAAATCTAATGCTTTCACAACTACTTCTTCAGTTTTTCAATTAAAAGTCTTTTTTTGCAATCAATAACATTTTCTGGTGAAATTTTCTTGATTTTAAGAGAATGCTGGTAAATAAAGTTCAACAACAGTAAAATCGACTAGCGTTTTTCTCTAATCATGAAGGATGATTAATCAGCATTATGAAATGTTTCCCTTGATTGCATCTGCATTCCCACCTCCCTTCCCTTCATTTTTTTGTTCTCACCAAAAGCCTGCTCATCTCCAATTTCACCTCGGTTTTCTTCAGGAAAAGGATGTTTGAGAGCAAGTAATATATATAGTTTGGTATTAAACATCTTTTATGTACAATATGTAATTTATAGATTTCTTTACCTCTTCTTTTCTGTATTAATTTCCCTGAATATCAACTGATGCAATTTTATGTATCCATCCTTAAATAATTTTGTTCCTTATCACCTCCATAAAACGAAGATGAAAACCGGCAACAATCCTGTTCTCCTCCCGTTTCCTTACAACACAGGATCCCATGCCAACACGCTCTCCGGTGATTAGAAGAGCTTCTTAATTGTCTTTGTGAACATGGTAGCGTTTCGGCTTTTTCTCGTAACAAATTATTGCACAACTGGTTTCAGTCACTTATTTAAGTAAATATCCATATGAATTCATCATCATCTGGAATGGCTTTTCTGAGTGGTTGTTACAAGATTTATCTGTAAAATCAAGGATTAAATTTTAAACTATATTGCTACTTCTTCCAAACAACATTGACTTTAAATATGAGAGCATTTCAATAATTAACACATAATCATTTATTTTGGGTATAACTTTACGATATATCCAAATCAATCAATACTGACAATGAAGCTACACAGTTGCTCAACATAAGAACCTAGTTGCTCAACACATTCTCCTATCATGGCACGAATTTCATTATACCATCTGTTGCAAGTCCATTTTCTCATTGAAAACCAGTGTGGATGGCCACTTTCATATCCTCATTAGAATCGAACCATACCCAGCCACGAATCTCTTCAAGGGACCAAACAGTTGAAAATCAGAGAGAGCAAGGTCTGGCGCCTGTACAGAGGATGGGTGCTGGACGACATCCCAACCATATTCAGCAATTTTGTTATCATGTGTTTTGCAACATGTGAGCAACAAAACCTGCACCATCTGAAAATGTGACAGCAGTATAAGCAATCACCACCATACGGATCTACCATTTGTTTGAGAATTTCAGTCGCCGTTTTCCGTTGAGCCTGTGGAAAATGAACAGCATTCTTCTGGCCTAATGAGCATGTAAATTGGCAAGTCGTTGGGCCTACAATTGGAGCCAACATTTTTACATATGAGGATCACTTACAAAGTCATGGCAACTATTTTTTTTCAGCAGAATCCCAGACCACGATCCACATTTTTCAACATGCAGCAAAGACATTGAGACATATGGTATTAATTGATGCCACTAGATGGTGTAGATTTTCAAGGATGGAAGATGAAGGGATGAGCGAAAGTCAGTTGGTTTTCAACTGATGTTATGTATGGATAAGAGTAGGCTAGAACAACATGCATACCTAAAAATAGCAGTGCTTCACGGTCAAAACGCAAGGGAATGTCACACACAACACGTAGAAGCTGTTGGAGACTAAGCTCTCCTATACAGAGCTGTTGCAAGATGGGTAACAGCTTTCCAACATGGACGAGTAGCAAGTACTGATATGCCTCATATGGGATGCCCTAATCACACAATGCTTAGAGGACAACAGACGGTCTATACAGGTGTTGGTGACAGAAACAGATATTGACCAGGCAACTGTGCATAAAATTTTATGACACAATCTGCACATTTTTGACTTACTCTTCTCCCTTGACTACAATACTTGTAACAGATATTATTGGTAAAATACATTGTATGTTTTCTTATGTATACTAGCTAAATAACCCGGCGTCACTAGGAAAAATAACTTTTGATCATTCTTGATGCTGCTTCATGGAATAATCACAAAAGTGCTCATTAAACAAAGCAAACAATTACGTCACAATATTTTAATGCTGGTAAAAATCCCATTCAGATAAAAGATACATCTATACTTAATTTTGTGTTACTTAGTGAAATGACTCGTATAAATTTTAAATTTCGAATTTAGAAGTCTTAATTCTATTTTAAAATTAAAGTTAAAGTAAAAAATTTCAGCATTTTAATTCTCAAGCAAAGAAAAGTTTGATACTGATAATTCAAAATCTTATATTTAAATCACAGTTTATTCATCGCTCCCATAACATCACAAGTTTCCAACAAATCAATCCACTGCATTTAATGTGAAATTATCAATGAAAACTTATTAATTTAGCAGAGCAATGCTCC
>JAHWFO010045454.1:7174807-7287649 GCA_023313115.1 Rhysida immarginata | reverse complement strand
CTGTGACGCTGAAGTACAATTATAAATTATCATGATCAATCGTGCCTCGACAAAGTGACTGTCCCATGTGCGTGCTTACATCAACAATACTTAAAAAATAAACAGAAAATAACATTTTATTCATTGTTGGCTCCTCACTACGAATCAATTGTTATATCACATGCAATAGCCTCAATAGCTTGCCTTATGATATCTTATATGATGAAGATATCATGCAAATGGCAGACATCAGATAAGCATACAGACCAAGTGTTTTGCTAAAGCTCCTAATAAGTACAGGTGAACAATTAGGAAAACAGTGCATGCAGTAGAGCCCTATAATTCAAGCCTCGATAGTTTGAGGTTCCGTGTATTTCGAGCGCAATCACTCTTGTATGTCATGCCACCTGTTGCTGATCTACAAAAAAAATTCGGTTACTATTTCGCTTTTATTTTTGTAATGATGTGTAGAAAGGCTAAAAAAAATTTTGTGCCAATTAAAATTAAGCTAGAAGCCTTGAAAAGAGTAGATAATGGTGAAACATTTGAAGAAACTTGCAGATGAGAATGGTGTCTAGTGACTGTAGGAGATTGGCACCATAATAGAGAAAAATATTGAAAAGTTTTCTTCTATTAAATGCTCAAATATTTCGTCTTGTGGAAGAAAAACAATGAAAATTCCACTCTGTATTGTAAATTAAACCATCTAAATGGTAATAGTCCAAGTTTTTCTAGATTCGAGGTACAATCAGCCCCAATTACCTCGAATTATTGAGGCTCTGGTGTATATGAAAATTACAGTTGACTCGCGATACTCCGACAGTTACGGTACGGAGGGAATGTCGGATTATCAAAGGTTGATTTTAGAACTTGAGTGTGTGCGTGCCTGTGTCTGCAGCAGTGACTTCATCCGACGCGGCGTTGGACTACTGAGCGTGGTGTCGGACTGTCAAATATCGGATTATCGCGAGTCAACTGTTTATTCAACTATAATTCCTCAAAATTAATTTGTTAAGTATTGTTTAGCACATAATGAACAGAAGCATAATGAGAGTAGACCTCATTTTTAAACTTACAACTGCCTGTAAAGCAAAATTGAGCACTGGTGCACACAGGCATAAAATTTAAGCTTCACTAAATTCTAGAAAACAAAATTATTTACTTTACTCGACAGAACACAATAAAAGCTTACCTCACTGAGTATAACCCATGTATCGCTTTCTATATGTACCTTCAAACGCAATATTTTAATAGGATCGGTCATTTCTTTTAAAGACCCTTGTGCCAATCCTGCTTCATTAAACCGACCGACAACAAAAAAACCTTCAGGACTACGTCCATAGGGTAGATTCAATGCTGCTGCAGTTTCATTATTTTCTGGAAACATTTCTACTGTCGTGTTGTAAAATTTATCGTTTGGGTGTTCAACGTTTCCACTTCGAAATAAAAAGCTGCAAAAAAAAAAGAAAAGAAAAAATTAAAATTAAGCAAAAGAATAAAAAAGCAATAAATTTATTTTATTAAACCATTAAGGAATGACATAATCAAGTACCAGAAGGCTAAACTAGTCGCCATCACATCATTTTTAAAAACTTTAGAATGACCATCTTCAAACTTATTAATTACTCTTATATATTTGTTCATGACAGGTCGTTACGAGTCATTTGATATATTACATGCCATATTTTAACATTGAAAATTTCCACTGGTAGTATAATGGTATCATTAAAACAGGTACCCTGAATCAAATTCGATCATCTTAGAACTTATTAATTACGGTACTCTTATATATTCATTCACGACATATCATTTTGAGTTGTTTGATTATTAAGTAGCAGAAGAATGGAGCACTTATTGGTTTCACAATGTCAGTCTGCCCTCTTCATAATTTCTGCATTATTTGAGGTAGAAGGTTGAAATTTGGTAGATGATATCAGGGCTTCTGCTACTTTCCTATAACTTCCTCGGGAGGATTAATTTCTTGTTACATATAATGTCTTAGGACTGAAAATTTTTAAAGGCATATTGAACAAGTACCACTGAATCAATTTCAACAATCTTCAAACTATATTTAATGACTGGCAAAAACAGTACTTAAAATCGTTATATTTCATCATGGCTCCTCATTACAAGTTATTTGCTATATTAGTTGCCATATCTGAGCATTGAAAATTTCTAAGAGGTATCATGATAATATCATTAGAGGATGCCTGACCTGTACTGATTTCGACCATCTTCGAACTGTTTCGAGCGATGAACCATATTTTTTGACTGGGGAAAAAAGCTTTTGAAAGTCTTTCATACGCTTCGAGAAGATCGAGTTACAGACAGATATGTCACCCCTAATAATAGCATAGCAGCTTTTGGTACTTAATAAGTGAAGAAGCCAATGAACAGCAAGATTTCTAGTGATACATGTACACTGATGTACACAGCAATATGTGACAATTGCTCTCCTCTTCATTAAATATCATTTAAAGATTTTTGCTGTGCTTTGTTTCCTTCAACTATTTCACCTGTGATAGAATTCCCAGCCAATTAATATAATAATAAATACTTAATTACCTTTCCAAAACAACAGGTGGCTTGAAGTGAATGCTCACCCAATCACCTGCCTGAGGTAGAAGTCCCCAGAAGAATGTCTCACCCATGTAGGCTTTTTCAATTGTGTGCGACTTGTAAGCTTTAAGATTAGTTGAGACTTGAGCTGGAGGATTTTTGTGAGGAATGTGCAAAGGAACTTTCCCAAATTGTTTATCCTATAATGAAATAAAATTGTTCAATTGTACAAGGAAAAAAAATTTTCAATCTCAATCACAAATATAATTAAATAAAATCATTGTAGCAACAATCGTGAGTCTGTCATACGAGGGTTGGGGGATAAATCATGGCAACTATTTTTATTTATTTATTTATTTTTTTTTTTGTGAGAATTCAAGCATGCATGAAAAATGTGAAATATACAGGACAAGGAATGGACGAAATGTACAGACATTTAAGAAGACACCAACATTTAGCTCCTCGTGATTACAGGTTTCATGTTCCAGAATAAGTGGCAGAAATCAAAATAACCCGAAAATTGTTTAACTCGGGTTACATATATCCTGCACGGCAGTTGACTAATTTAACATTGCTCTGTGCAACAACAGGAAATCACAGTGCCATCTGGTGTTGTGAAAACATACCAAGAATGCATGGCTTCCTTGAGATATATATTTTATGATACCATCCCTTAGCTTTGAGAAAACAAATAGTTGTCTTGACTTATATCCCATCCTCGTACTTTTCCAATTTGATTATAAATTGGTCATCAAAAGATTTTTCCTTTAAAATAATCTTTCTGTCTCACAAAGGACTCCCCGATTTCAAAAGTAAATATCTCAGAAACAGAGGTCGATAGAAGAATGAAACAAGTGGTAGGTTTATTTTGAAAGCCGTAAAAATCTAGAACACAAGTTTCAAAATTAGTTACAAATGTTGCCGACAGGTGGTGCTGCATGCTATAGTCACAATACAGAGTCTGGGACAGGCTATAAACTGTCCTTTGCAAGCAGCCATTGCAATCACATTACAATCAATTCAAAACGTGCACCTTTCCTTCAGTACACTATGTACAGTGCCACTTGTCAGCAACATTTTTAACTAATTATGACACTTCAGTATCAGACTATTATGGCATTTGAAAAAAACATACTACTTGTTTCATTCTTCTATCAATCATCATTTCAGAGATGTTTACTCTTAAAATCCAGGAGTCCTTTGTATATTACAAATTGTAAATTAATTATTCCTAACATTTTAAATTCATAACAAATTTAATATTAGGTCGATGAAAATGAGCAACATTTGGACGCGAATAACAGAAAAATATGACATCTTGCCTAATCAAAATCATCTCCCTGTGAATCGGACCATAGTTGCCATCTGTCTAGCAAGGCAGAAGAAAGAAAAAGCCTTTCGGCTGGGATCTGTTCCAAGATGGATCTTGTCTTCTGTCATGAACTGTTTCCCTGACAGATGAACCAGATGATGAAACAAATGATAGGTCAGGAGATAAGCCAGAGGAATAGGCAGGATAAGGCAAAGCTTCACAGTCCAAAGCATTGTCAGCATCATTCATTGTGTGACATGAGGACTGGTGGTGTCCTGAAGCAAAAAAAACACCCTATTTGTTGACTAAAGCCAACGGTCGAAATATGATGATGTAACAATGTATAACGTTTCAGTTGTTTGGAGGTGTTTCTAGGAGGTGTTGCTAAAGCTAGCTGCTTTGCAGCAATTTTTGGTGCATTTGTTGAAATTCAGCAAAATAACAAATTGCTGGTTTGGCCTCTTGCCAAGAAACTCCAATGAATTATCCTGGTTGTGGACCACCTTTCAAGGAGCATCATATCCTGTTTGGGTGTAGGAGTAGCATAGGATGCCATCCAGGAGGCTGTTCCGTGCTTACCCATTGTCTAGATCTTTTACGATTATCATACAGGACCCATTTTTTGTCACAGGTGGCGATTAGGTGCAGGTAACTGTTTATTCCTGGCAAGCAGAGACATGCAAACTTCCAAATGCCTGGTCTTGTTGGCAGTTGCCAATTTATGAGGTACCCACAAGTCCATTTTTTTTTGTTTACCCAATGCAGCCAGACCTTACCACTGACTCCTTGCCCATCCTCAAACGTGCTGTAATTCGAGCCAAAGGGGCCTTTAATTCATTGGCCAATGTGTACATAAGGCATAATGGATACTCTTAACTTCTTTCAGAACATAATTTAAATACTCTTACTTTTAACTTTTGCACCTTTCCTTTCAGTGATGAATGCATGCCCACATGCTGAAATAACGATGGTTTATAATGTAACCAAACAGAATCCTTTGCTTTTTTACAATGCCTCTGTAAAGTAAACAAAAGTTAAAGAGAACTATCAAAATTTAGAAATCTTAAAACTTCATGTTAACTATACTTAGGCTGGACTAATTTAACTGTGATACAAAGAAATATAAACAACCTGCGATGTCTGATTAACAAGTCACTTACATACAGGGAACATATAAAAGTTTCACCTGTAACTGCTAAATATTTCGCCTCCATTAAGGATTCTTTAACATGCAGGAAAAAAAAAACGCTACACAACTCCATAAAGAGCATGTGATCTTGGACATAAGATTCTTAGCAATTTACTCCAAGGCTGAACCTTTTCATGACCTGAGGAATGGAGTGGGATTTAAAAGGTCAAACCACATTGCAAATTAAACATCTATAACCAAACTGCCTTAGATATTGTACTAATTAATATTTCCTTACATTACACAAAAGATTTAAAGTCTTACTACAGTGTGTTGAAGCCATTTGTCAATGAAGTGATGATAACTGTCAAAGAATTTATTTGAGTGGCCAACCAATTTTAATTAAAGGTAACAGTAAAAACGGATAGACAAGTAAACAAACAGTAATATTTCAACAATGGCAAAACTGCTGTCAAGCATAGGTGTTCATTAACAACTAAACATTTTTTAATTCTCCCGGCTCAGAGGCCGAAAGTGCTGAGCATAGGTCATGTTGTTGCCGAAATCAGCAAGTCCGATTTTTAATCCCGCTGAGAGCATGGATGTTGGGTTTGTCGTTTTACTAACAAGCTTGGGAGACAAAACAAAGCCTCAGTAGGTTGATCATCCGCTAGGCTACTTTTCTTTTGATCATGGTAAGTTATAGTTAAGTCAGACTTGTTTACACAGGAAAGTCACATCACTTTAAGGATAACATGACTTCAAAGTTAAACATAATATGTAAATTTATAAAACGTTAGTTCTGAAATTAAGATTAAGCAAACAAAAAGCAATGAAATGATTAGATATTTAAAATAGGAAATGTTAATAACTCTTCAACTCCAAATCATTAATGCAAGCTCTAGTAACGCAAGTTTTTTAAAATATTAATCACAATGTTAATAAATGTTCTGGATTCAAATATAAAACTGAATCTAGCTAGCATGCACTACATGCAATGAAAATTGTAATATTTTTCATAGTGGAAATATGATAAATAAATCTTGATTTAAACATACGATACCAAGAATAATTCATAAGTGAAATATATTATGAAAAAAACAGAAAAACGAAATGACTTTGAAAATTGCATGCTATGCAATGAAATAAAGTAAAATAAATTATATAACTTGGAAATGAAGCTAGGATGATAACAATACAAAATAAATAAACAATAAATGATAAAGCTATATGAGATCTAATTACATGGCTGACAAATTTCAATTACATCATCAATTGTTTTTTTCTTTAGGGTATCTAATTCATGCTTAAGAATACAGAGTGTATCAAAAGTTTTATCCGATTTCAAAATGCTCCACAACTATTAATCGCAAGTAAACGATCTGCATTCAATTGGAAAGAGGGAATCATCAAGTTTTGTTTCACTGCTGCCAGATGTCATCTGGGTACACCTAAAAGGCATAGTGAGCTCTCGTCTATTTATGTGGAGATGGTGATCCTGCTACATAAACCCTTTTGGTCCTTCATTTCGAAAAGTGCAATACTATAACGACCATGCAGTGTGATTTTTGCTGAACTTTCGGAACTTTGAAGCCTCAATATTAGACACTGGGACCAAACGAAGTGACACTGGACATGCTTCAGGAAGGAAAGAACATGAATATCAAATAGAACACTTATAAACTAACATGTGAAAACTTGAGTATATTCTGAGCATTTTGCAAATGACCCATTTCTGTATGTTGATTTTTTTTTTTTTTTTAAATATAGAATTTCCAAATCAGATGAAGAGTTTGATACACCCTATATAACAATTCTCTAGATATTTTTAATTCTTCTTCTTTATCTTTTAAATCTTAAATTCTGATCACTGTTTATTTTATATCTTTTTTCTTATTAACCTCCTTTGGGCATCTGTTGGGACCAGCCTCTGGATTTTTCCAGAATAGCTTTATAGCTTTTTTCCAATAAGGGCATGGATATTTGTGTTTGTCCATTTACTAAAAAACTTGGAAGACCAAGCAAAAGCCTCAGTAGACTGATCCCCTACTAAGTTAAATTTCAAATGGATCCAATGGTTATTTAACATCCTCAAAACCCAAAAAGGTAAAGAGAAATAGAAAAGGCAATTGCTTTGCAAGTTCTGCTACCATTGTCAAAGCATAAAACTCGAAAATATTTAGATCTTGGATGGTCATCTTGGATACTGGTGGATACATAATGGAGGGACGAGGATGCAAATTTTTTAAGAAATGTTGATATAGATATGAGAAAACACATTTTGTAGGTGGATAAGTGCTATAAAATTACCAAAAAAACCTGTGTGTTATTCCTTAAATACCGTAATTTTCGGTTTATAATACGCGTATTATGCAAAGTAAAATTTATTATCCGATAATAAACTGTGTGTACAAAGCCTATTATCAGTTGCTTTCTTTTATGAGCAATATTCCACGTTTTCTTAAAAGCAATTCAAAAATGTACCCAGTTACATCATCTGGCAGCACAGTACACGTATCATAGTTTGGCAACAGGTTTTCCACATGAATATTCATAATTAATAAAGTTCAAAAAATAAGACAAATTCCTTACACTATTTTCGCTGCCAATAATGACTGTGTAACAGGCTGGTTGAGTTATATCGCACTTTTTACGTCATGAAGGAGTGAGTGTCTAGTTGCATAATAATACAGTCCCTTTTGAAATGACTTGATTAGAACCTTGGGCCGTTATAAAAAAAAATTAATTTAATTTTTGAACAAGTCCCAAAAATTAATGGATTAATACAACTCTCAATGTAGTATATTTTATTTTCCAATATTACATGATGCATTTGAGTTTGTAAACATTAATTCGTCAGGAAAACTTGGAGAAACTGTGTACATTTGGATTTCATACTCACTGGACCCCACTAAGGACCACAATTTCTTCAAGGCAACTGATGCAATGTTTCATTTACATGTTTCGTTAATTTTGTTGTGAATAATATTGAATGAAGCAACGAATGAACATAAGATTACTATTAGCATTATATGTTAAAAATTTTAGCTCCAATTCGAACTGCCACGTTGTCAAACCGGAGAAATATGTTCTTTCTTTACCAATGTGCCTGGTGAGATGCCTGAAATTAAATCAACCAATTAAAGCCCAGTATGTAGCTGTTCTTGGTGGTTGACAGTAATAAATCCAGATCACGAACACGACCAGTCTTAACCCTCCAGTACTAACATGCGGTCTCAGAGACCGACCCATTGAATTTCTGGGTCTATAGCTCAAACGCCTGTAAATAAATGGTTGATTTCTTCTGTACCTTCACTTTTGAGATAGTCCTACGATATATGCTTAAGCAACACTTTTTATGTAAACGCGCTAGTGAAATATTCGCATCTTTGGTCCTGTGGACCGATGTTAGTAATGGTGTAATTATTTCAAAATGATAATTTTTATTTTTTATTTATTTTTTTTTTAATTGTGATTAAAAAATAATTCAAAAAACAGAATACACACAGAAAAGATACAGAAAATTTATTTTCTTAGAAAATATAAAATTAATAGGTGAAGTTCTTCTAATGAATATAAAAAATCCTAATATTGTGCCTTTCATTATTTTCATGAATAAATTAAATCGCAATAAATAAATTTGTGTTGTAGTTTTTTTTTAATTTTTGTAGAAGATAGTTTCTTGATATTTTTAGTCTTGAAAATTCTTATAATTATTTATTTTTTGTTAATTTTTAATTTGTTTTATTATATGCTATAGTTTTTTATAACAATGTGACTTTTGAAACAAAGTGATTTTATATGCTCTGTTGCTAAAAATTACTCTTATTGACTGAAATAACCCGTTTCTTATTTTATTACCTAACTACTTATATCTAACAAATATGTAATGTAGTTTCAATATTTGTATATAATTTAGAATTTCTAAATATTTCTAGATTTTGATTCATCTTTTTAATGTTTCACAGCCAGTTGTGCAAAACAACATATATAATCTTTCAATTGATATTAATATGTGCAAAAATATAAATAAATGTAATAATATATATTATGTAAATGTATCAGTCTGAGAGACCGATGTTAGTAATGTTGTTTGTAAAATTCATGTTAGTACCAGAGGGTAATGATATCAGCCAAGGAAGGTAAGAGAAGCTCTTCTGCTACTAACAAATCTTTTTAAATTGCAGAGACAAAATGTTTGAATCTTCTTTCAAATGGGCAAAAAATAAAAGAAAATACAATTCGAAATGCTTCCGTGAAAGCATGAATGATTCAATCATGGGAATTGAAGAAGATGAGGAAGAAATGGTAATTAAGCCTAACAAAGAACTGCTTATTGAACCTATGGAATTATTTTGTTCAGACACAAACTGTTCCAGTTTTGAAAGATTTTAAATAAATCTCTGAATAATGTATCTTCTAGATGTAATGAATAAATTTATATTTTGTTTATCATGTTCATTTAATTGAATGCAATGCACTGAGTGCCTCGATTGTGTATTATGATCTGATGCCTATTATAAACGAGAATTTTTTTTGAAAATCAAGTAATAATTTTAAAGGATATTATGCAAGGATGTGTATTATAAATGAATAATTACGGTAATTATTTATAATCATTATGCACAATTAACTCGTAAACTTTCAGTCCTTTTCAATAACACATGCCCATTCAATTTTCATAACGCTTATACTGAGAGAGAGATATAGTACATGTGAAGCATAGAGAGTAAAGCACTTATCCAAAATATTAAGAGAAAAATGAAAATCAAATTTAAAAAAAAAACTTGTGAAAAAGAAATTATAAATAA
Source organism: Rhysida immarginata (assembly GCA_023313115.1). NCBI lineage: Eukaryota > Metazoa > Arthropoda > Chilopoda > Scolopendromorpha > Scolopendridae > Rhysida > Rhysida immarginata. The sequence goes on along the minus strand of JAHWFO010045454.1, from coordinate 7,277,859 downwards.
TTTTTAAATAAGGAAGTTTTAAGAAAAAAGATTTTATTTAGAAAGTAACATGTGTGTTAGGTGTGTGCATGCACGGACATATGTAGTTGGATAGAAAAGGTAATGCATATCTCAATTTGCTTGAAGAATTTTGCTAGAACATGCAGAGTAGCTGGTTTAGATTATCGTTGTGATAACATTTAACAACAAAGCTGCAGGGACTTGTCATTCTTCAAGTCAATTGTATCTTAATGAACATGGTGCCACAAAAGAACATAGCAAATCAGCTTCTAATTTAAATCTTTAGTTATGTGCAGGTATTAGATGTTTTCCCCTCTTCAGAATTAAATTGCAAGAAAATTACAAGAAAAATTACAGCAGCTATCCTATCTTTGATAAATGCTACTTTCATTCTATGCCACTGCAAATAATCTGCTTTGACTTGTACATGATTGCTTAAGAGTGCATGTATATAAAATTACAGCAATAAAATGCAAGAAAGAAAACCAAAGATTGTGCACGTGGTGCATTTAATTTAAATACATGTAATAAAGTCAGAGACGTCCTCTAAAATAAATTCGGAGACCCCCTTTCACATTAAAAGAATTCTAAAAAAAAAACAAAAAAAAAAACTGAACCCTGGGTGTATGCAGAAAAAAAAGTGGAGAAGGGAGAGCAAAGAAGTAACTTCTAATATGTTTTATCCATATGACTACAAATATTTATACATAATAAATTTATAAAATAATTGAAAAAATCAAAAGGGTCACCCACCTGATTTTCTGTGCTCCCTCCCCACAAGAATTTTTCGTAACCCCAACATGATGCATACAAGCTTTCCCTATGGTTGACATCATAGATTTTGATTTGGTCTGGATGCTCTTTATCTCACTTCTCAGCCATGACCTTTCTGGCAAAGGTGGCCCAAAAGAGCACTTTAGCTTACAGAATCCCTGAAGCACATTCTATCCTGCACATAATGAATTTTTTCACTGAAATTCACTTTCTTTATACACAACCTTACAGTAATGGAACAGCCACCTTTTAATTTACATGAAATCTGAATTGTGAATTGGAACCCATGCTCATGTAATGGTATCATAGATGGAGAATAGTTTGACAAAACACTAATAATCAGGGAAATTTCACCATCTTTATGCCTCTTCATGAAATTTCAGGAAAATTATCAAAGCCAAGTTCATCTTGCTAATATCGTGAAGAAATGGAACACTACAGGCATCAGGACATGCACATCCTTTGTCGGATGATCACCAAAGCTCACTCACTGAATGTGACTGACAGATGTTGAATCGTGAGGTTCATAAAAACCATAAGAAACCAATCCAGGTCATCAACAAGAGTTCCAATAGCGATCAGTGTTGACCCAAAACTTTGCAAAAGGAACCACATGTATTTGGCATTCATGGATGTATAGCTGCACACAAGCTAAAACCTTGCTAAACATGGCTTCCAGATAGATTTCAGTGGTAATGATATGATATTTTCCATTTTCAACTTAAGATTCCAGTGGTGTTTGGAATGCGACACTGGACTGTTGAAGAGTGGAACAATTTTCTGAGCAGTGTTTAACTACATCACACTCTGTTCCAGTAACTAGGTGTGTTTGGGTATGGCGAATGCCAGAGGGGGGCCTTTTACCCAAGTGCACTGTTCCAAACATGAAATTCGGTGGTGACAGAATGTTTTTCATGACATGGCTTGAACCCTTGCATGTGGTCAGAGGCAATCTGAACTATAAAGCCTACAAAGACATTTCGGACAATATGTGGCTTCCTTCATTGTGGAGATGGTTTGGTAACTAGGACTGTTTACTTTCAGGATGATAATGCACCAATTTACCTTTTATCTTTCTTCATTCAGGCAATAGTGTGAGACATGCCAATTAACTTCTGTGGCCCACAAAAAGCCCTGACTTTAGCCCAGTTTATGGGACGAGTTAGAGCGTTAAGTGAGGGCCAGGAAGCCACATCCAAAATACACTGCTGATATGACAGGAAGAATGGGCCCAAACATAGAAGCTGTTTATTGGAACTTTACAGAAAATATACCCAGAAGGGTGGGTGATTTAATTTCAGCATACAGAGATCCAACAAAATATTAAATATAACAAAGTGTCACTTTTCCCATGCCGTTATTGTAGGATTGTGTACCTGATTTAATTCCAGTTTTTCCTTCTTGCTTTTTTTAAGGTTCACAAATTCCTTCGAGTTCAAAAAATCAGTTTATAAATTCTGTTTTTAAGGAGTGAATAGACCAAAAAAAGAATGAGAATGTAAAAGAGTGACAGAGGGCATATGGTTCCCAATTAAATCTAATTTAACACTTTTTAAAAAACAGAATTTAATTTTTTCAATTCACAGTAAGCTATGTTGCTGTCACTAAAATGAATAAAATTAAAAATGAGGAATAGAAAGACAAGAAAATAGTGTCAAACAAGCATACTGGTTGCTGAAAAATTATTTTATTTATGGGGCAGGGGAAGACAATAACTTGTGGTAAGATACCACAATGTTTTCTTTCTTACAGATCTATATTCATTCTTAATTTTGGCCTTTATTAAAGATAAACTCAACAGTCATACACACTTTATGAAAGACAAAGGTATATACAGTAATCACATAGTATTTTCAAAATCACAGTTGAAACTAATGAAATCTCTCATATCAGGCAAAAGAACTAAGGTCCATGATTTTAGGGCCAAATGACGTTGTTTAAGGTAAGAGGTGCAAATAGTTACAGCAAAGACTAGTGAGAAATTTTGGCATCTATGGCTACAATAGAAAAAGGCACCTAATAACATAGCTTGCAGTTAAAAATCTCAATTTTCGTGCATATGTAAAATTAGCACTTATTGGCCATAGCCTCACTACACCATTGAGTTTCAGAATTGTGACTTTCAGAGTGGAAATATTTTATACATAACAATAACCGAACGGTAATTTGGTTGTTGCAATGCATGTTCAAGAAATAATTTTCAAATGTGTAGAGAGGGTGGAAAAAGAGCTGTTAAAGAGCCTCTTAGAAATTCCTAATTGGCATTTTGTATTTACTCTACTTCTGATTTAGGCTGAATATTTTGTAACATTGTATTGTGACTTGCAATATTAGAATTCTAAGAAAAATTAGAGTAACAATACGTTAGATAAGGCCATAGAATAAGGTTAAAGATACAAAATCTGTAATTTTGTTTTATGGATATAGAGTGTTATTACCATTGAATTATTGCAGCCTTTTCATAATTACAATACTTCATGCCTCTATACCAACTCATTACGAAATATAACTGACATTCTACAAGAGCGTTTTGAAAAGTTTTGTCTCCTAACCAATAGTTTCAGCAATTTGTCAAATACAGAAATGAAACCGATATGAAAGGAAAACCTGATTCATTGACTACCACGACACCTAGCACCATCCATTTACATCACGTATGCACAGATTAGTTGAGAAAATGGTGACTGTATGAATGCTGAGTTGAAACAGCATGCTATGATTAAATTCTCCACAGCAGAGGTTGTACATCCATAGACATTATTAATCAAAGGATAAGTGTTGCTAACGGCAATACGTATGGATATGGATACTGTTAGAAGTTGGGTAAGGAGTGTGAAAGACAGCAATCCAACACAATCAGTCTGCATGACCAGCCCCACAACAGACAACCTGTAACATCTGAAGGGTCACCATTATACAAATGATGAGAAGGTGAAAGCATCAATGCATCACTGCTGCCAGTAATAGATGCCTGATCTTTTTTTGCTGACAGAAAGAAACACTTGTCCAAAATTGGTGCAAATTTGTGGATATTCCAAGCTCTCATCTGATGAATACTTCAGATCAGTATCTTAAAAATTGCTAAAGCTATCGCCTAGGAGGCAAAACTTTTCAAAAAGTTTTCACATATCTTTCGCTCTAGTATATTAAAAAAAAAAAAATGTGTGTGGAATGACTGCTATAAAAAAAAATGTATTTGGGGCCATATTTTTCTAATTTTTTTTTAGTAACTTTTCCATCTTGAATTCAGAATTCCTAACTTCAATTCTTCCAGGTAATTTTGTTGAGTAAACAATGGAAACAGCTAACTAATTAAAAAACTATTAAAATATTTTCTTCACTATATCTAAAAGAAAATATATAAATATCTCACACAGGAATAAACAAAAGAGAATATGAATAAACAAAAGATCTTCTATCTTAGATTTATGATCAATAAATTTTACGAAAATGCAGATAAAAAGTTGTAATCATTTTCCAGAAATGACTTAGGTTTTCAAGTTTTATTTTTCTCAGTCTATTAAGTAATGGAGATATTGTTATGAGGAACTGAGACGAAGATAAACAGAGCCCAGCAGTCCCGGAAAATTTTATAAATGTTGACTTTCTATTCTTCTCTCTATTTTTATTCTAGTAGCTTATCATCTTTACTAAGTTTCATCTTTCTATTCTGCAGATTGGCAGATGCACAGGCAGGCATTTAATAATTATTTTCAGTAGACTGTGCTCTTTTCTATAATTATTCCCAGCAAAATTAACTCAATCTTAACTGCAGTTAAGTTTCTCAATCAAATAAGAAAAGTTCATGTAAAGCTTTATTATGGTCCATCTCTTAGCAACTTGAGTAAAAGACTATTACCGTTAAGCCACTGCAGTTTACAATAGAGAATATATTGAATTCAATTTTCTTAAAATGTTTTAAGCTAAAAGGTTATGATTTTTATTTATTTTAATAATCTTACTTCTCGTATGATCTTAACAATTCATTGAAGATGGAAATAAAGCTGAAATCAGTTGGTTCCATCAAACCACATCATTTTGTAAGCATAGTTCCCTCTAAGCTGCGCTAGTGCAGGTAGCACACTAATTTTAATAGCATTGCATGAAATTGCACGGAGAAATTTATTCCCCGTGCACTCATAATCAATATATTAACATTATAATAAAATTAACATTATCTAAAAAATTATCGAAAAAGGCCTTTGTTTTTGTTTGAATTTTTTTTTTTTTTTTTTTTTTTTTGCCCACAGTTGATTTTGGGCTGCGCAAAAAAATTAGAGGGAACTATGGTTGTAAGGCCTCAATTCTCTATGTCAGAAAATTCAGCAAATGAGAAATTCTCATCATGACTAATCTTATTGTTATTGACAATAAACATTTATCATTTGCTTCTTTGATAAGTTCAAAGAAAACACTTCAAAAGTGTCTAGATGCCTCTTGGGTTAATATATACTTGCCCTCGTGATATGGATCCATGTGAACAACAAGATATAAGTGGAGTACCAAACTCGAGAAGTCAGCTAATATGCTTAACTGACACAATGAATTCACAAATAGAGTAGACTTCATTTGAGTGAAGAGCCATTAAATTTGGTTATTGCATTGCAGAGATTTCTCTGATAAGGTCCATTGACCTGTAGGCCCAAGCAATTGATAGATAAACTAGTGAAGTGTGAAATATATTATTTTAAAGCACATCATTGACAGGATTAGCAAAGTACCATAAACAACTTCAAGGTGAGTTCAGAAACAGAAGCCAGTGCAAGAACCATCTGATGCAAAACAATTGCAACCTGGATATCATGAGGCCACTGACCACACTTGCTAATGTCCAAATCATTTAGAATGGTACAACCAACACTGAGCCTAGTCCTATGATCAATGGACGAGGATCCTATGGAGAGGATCAGTCACTGGCAATCTAACGGATGTGTTTAAACTTGGCAAATGCTTGAAGACAGTACTTGCTGAAATGTATTGTGCCCACACTGAAATTCAGAGATGTAGTCAGATGGTCTGGAGCAGTTTTTCTAGTTTGGACTTGGCCCCTTTTTTCTGTGACTTAAATTTTAAAGTCGGACACTTCAGCTCTATCCACACCACAGTTTGGAGAATGTTTTTTCTTGTTTCAGTACAATAATGACCTGCTCAGAAAGTAAACATCCAAGCCTCATGGTTTGAAAATGAGGATGGAAGAGTTTACATAGCCAGTCCAAAGCCTGACAGTTTCCACTCAGGTACAGTTTGCCACTCTGTAGGAGAATGGACAAATTATTCCAGTAGTTGTGCACCAAAGCTTACTGGAGAGCTTGCTTAAAGGATAACAGTTATTCTAAAAGTGAATGGAGGCTTAGATTCCTATTAACAATGCCAACAGGTTTCAGAGACTTTGGCTATATGATGTGGGTCTCTTTTCTATTTCAACAATGGATTCCAGAGAACTTTGGCTACATAATATAGATCAGAAAATTATTTTCTTATTAAACATGTATTTTTTCAGCACAATAATGCACCTGCTCAGAAAGTAAACATCCAAGCCTCACGACCACCCTAAAGCCCCAACTTCAACCACACAGAACTTTTTAGGATGAGCTACTACAGCATCAGCTGTGAGTCAGATCTGCTCGACCAGTTTACACTCGGGTACTATTCACCACTCTACAGAGGAATAGACGAATTATTTCAGCAGTTGTGTACCAAAGCTCATTAGAGAGCTTACTCCAAAGGATAACAATTATTCTAAAACTGAAAGGAGGCCCAGCTTCCTATTAACAACACCAATAAGTTTCAGAGACTTATGATGGGGATCTCTTTTCTAGTCCTTTTTTTTAAAATTTTCAGTATTGAGGATGTTAAATAACCAGTGGATAATTTGAAATTTAACCTAGCAAGTGATCAGCCTAATGAGGCCTTGCTTGGTTTTCCAAGGTTGTTAGTAAAGGAACAAACACAAATAACCATACCCTCATTGGGAATTCAAACCAGTGATTGCTGATCTCAAGAGCAACAACACTTTGGGTGGCTAACCATATACGATTTGCTTGGCTGAACTTTCATGGCTTCAGATCCAGCCATTAGTTATCAAAAACTGCGAGATCAATGTTTTCAAATATATGAGACACCACAAACACTATGGCTATATAATGTACGTTCTTAGTATATAAAAGTATATATAATGTTTTAAATGAAAAAGAGCATTCCCATACAATTAGTAGTCATTTATCTTCAAGTATGCCTTAATGTAATGAAGCATTATTATTCAGATTACAATAAAATTCATATTTCCTTTCTTCTATTCCTGTTCATTCAGTACAAACTAGTTTTATATTGGTATCATTCAATTAAATAGCAGGCAGCTTCTATTAAGACAGAAAACTTAAAAATGGGTAAGGGTTAAGAAGACTTCATCAACAATTTCATGCTTTTTGCATTCCAAATTAAACAATAAAATGCAAGATAATTAAGCTTACAAATCCATTAAAACAACAAAATCGTGATTTCAATTGCTTAATCTAAAGAGATGCTAATGACAAAAAAAAAAAAAAAAAAAACTTAAAATTTAATTTTCTCCATTTTCATTATTAAAATTGTGAATCGCGCTTTTATCACTGCCAACATACCATATCCTTGTCGAAGCGACACAGTCTGGTATGAAGAAAGTCGTTCACCAACCAATCTCCTGGTTTATCATTATGGAACATGACAAGGAAGAGCACCATGTTCAACAATTCAGTTGACTTGAACATTTTCCCTGCAATACAATTAAACAAGCCATTGCTTTTAACATCAATTACAAATCAACCTCACAATTTTTAAATTTTTTGTTGGGACTCCATCAATAAGTGATCTTGCCAGTCTTAGAAGAAATTATTACAATGCAAAAATTCCACATCATAAGAACAAAATAAGGAGCATAAATATACACTAATTTAATATCGCAGTTTACATTAATATATATATATACACCATGATTAGTATATACAAAACAGCACATTAATAATAAAGACTCATTTTGGTTGTAGACTCGAAAAGACTTGTTTGAAACTCCACTGCAATTCCAACGGATAAAAGTAACAATTAAGTTTCTCGTTACAGACTGAATAGTTAAACAACTGGAAAAAAATCTCCTACATTATTAGCAGATACCTTTATATATAAAAACATCTTATATGTGATTAGAACGCAAATGCAATTAAATGTTTATTCTGAAAATATTTTTTACAAAGTTATTTCACTGATTTTTCATAAATAAAATTAAAGAAGACACTCGTCTCCATCAAATATGATAATCTCATCACGAAGTTCTTTGCTGCAATAAAATGAACAATACTAACAAAACATAAAACCATAGGCACATAAAAAAATTATTTTTAATGTTACAAACAGGCAAGTTAGAAAGAAGCAGAGGAAGAAAAGTGAACAGTTAGTTAATAATCATGTTAAAATGGTTAATGCCTTATGTAAACCAGAATTAATTCTTGATTGTTGATAAGGTGTTGTTAACGATTGGAAGGAACTTCTCCTACCGTATCACGATCTAGATTGCAGACTTTTGTTTGGATCATGTGATCCAGAAGCCAGTCAACTGGTTTATCATTGTGAAACATAACAAAGAATTGCACCAAAATGGGAAGATCAACACACTTGAACAATTTACCTGGAATAAAAACACTAGATATTAAAGAGGAAAAAAATAAATAAAAGGAATAAGTTATAAAGAGATCAAAAATAAATTTTCACTTGAGGTTTCACCCCAACGTAACTTAAGGATTTCATTCTAAAGTTATAAAACAATAGTGTACTAGGCTTACGCCTCATTCATACAGCGAACAAGTACTGTAGGTATTTTCATACGATCAATGTACAAGTAAATCTCTGAATTAACTCTAGAGGATCTAATGCTCTGTAAAATGATCGGCTATTTTCCTGAACAATCATTCATCATGCCGCAATTTTAATCTATTTATCTAATTAGTCTGACTTTTGTTATATAAAATTTCATTGGAATAATTTCACAGTAAATTTGATATCATTGGAGAAAAATAAACCAATTTTTTTTTATGTTGCATTATACCTGTAGATTCATGACAGAAACTTTTTTTTTCTTTGGGGGGTGGGGGGGCAGAACTAATGGAAGCTAATTTTACCAAAACTATGAAGAGAGGGCACAAAGTCTTGTCCATATATCAAAAATTCACCAACAAAAGAAAATGTTAACCTTAGAAGTATACTGATTGCAGAAAACGATAAATAAACTCAAAACTCCCCCCCCCCCCCTCCTGGATGATTTATACAACTTCACATTACAGTTGCCCATTAAACATCTAAGCAGTACTTCATTCCATCCACGTTTTCCCTAACATGCTTTTGCTTCCATCATAATTGCAGCTGTAATGCAATCTTTCAAGTCCTATCTTTCATGAAGCACCATAGGGAGTGCAAGCGACTACATCATAGCTGGCGTAATTTGTGCGATCAAGGGTCCGAGAGCATAGGAAATGGGATTGCTGGTTCCAAACACTGGAACCATGCGATATACGTACTAGTTACGTTGAAATGGGTGATCAGTAAAAATGATATCTCTTAAATTATTATGTGAATTTGTATAATTTATATTAATATTAGGACATTTAATACCATTATTTATAAATTAATATTAGAACCCTTTTTAATCTCTTAACGAAAGAATGCCATCGTTCGCGGATCTTTCTTTCTTTTGCAAAACGATAGATGTGTAAATCGCTCTTTTGGCTCCTTGAACACTCAACAATTTCATATCTTATAAGCATTATACACTGGGTTTATACTAAGCGATTTTATTCCATCTCTATGTTGGAACCAATGTGAAATTCCAAAGCAAGAAGACTTGTTTGGAGCCAATTAGAGTCACGTAACTAAAGAGCACCCAGAATCGACGTCATGCTTGCACTCCCTATAGAAAAAAAAAATTCGAGTGGCATAATGTCCAGCGATCTTGGTGGTTTAACCACGTAATACAGATGCAAACTGATATATCTAAGCAATTGTTACTTTCCAAACCAGTGAGTAAGAGAAATAGGGATTGGCATAGAACTAAGTGCTAGATTACACGGAGAATCTGGGTTAGAGTTGCTTGGATGGCAGAAGATCATGAGTGTTGGAAATCATCCATAGGGCTGGTGCCCCCAGAAACCCTAACAGATAAGTGGATTTGAAAAGGAAGACAGTAAGTAAGACAGCTCATATGTACCTAATTGTCACGTAGATTTTTGGTGCCATCCAACTGCAAAAGTAAAATTCACAGCAACCATAGACATGATAGAAAGATAAATTGATTGATAGATGGATAGATAGCTATACAGTAGTTTTATTTCTTCAGAAAATTTTCTAGCTCAATATTCAGTGGTTTGCTGTGACTGATAATCCAGTAGAAAATGATGAAGATTTTAGTTCTGTCTATTTCGTCAGGCAACGAAGAATAATAGCGTGAACATCACTGGCAATTGCAAATGAAAGTACTCCGTCTGACAAGATAAAACTAACACAGTTAGCTTAGTTGCATGAACTTCATCGCATTATACAAACACACCTTAATTTCCCATTTTATTTAGAATAAAAAAAAAAAGCTAAAATAACATAAAATGTATTAAAATAAAAAAAGAAGAGCATGAAACAATGTGCTAAGAAAATTGTGCTACTACTTTACATAACCATATTTTCTGGTCTATAAGTCACTTTCTTTACAAAGCTTTTGGGACCTGTGACTAATTGAAGAGAACAACCACTGAAAAGTGTTCATACATATTCGTGTATTAGTGGCAGGCCCCAAAAGCTTTGTAAAAAACCGTGCGACCTATACACCAGAAAACAAGGTACTAATAAGGAATTGGGGAAAATCTATTTGCTACCTTTAAAAGCAATCACATTAACCAAATGAAAAACTTGAAGATAAGAGTAGATACCCATGCCAAGGATGAAAATTTTCCAATAGGAATACACTGAAACTCCAAAAGTCATGGGAGCTCCAAAATTTCCATGCATCACACAAAAGGTGTAAAAAATAGGCAGAGCGATATCAGTGCTGTCAATTCATCGAATAGCAGTTGTCTGAAACATTTTGTAATGTGATTGTGGCTACACGATGACAATTATTGGAGTTTGAATGTGGAATGATAGTCGGAGCTAAATGCATGGAGCATCCCATTTCTGAATTGATGTGGGGATTCAACATTCCTCGATCCACAGTGTCAAAGGTTACTGTGTGTACCCTCATTTCAGGTTACAGAATGTACCCCCTATACTGGCCGACCCCTGCTGCTAAATGCTCGTGATCAGCAACATCTGAGCAGAACGGTCCTTTGTAACAAATACACATCACTAAATCAATTAAGAGGCACATTCAATAAGGGGTGTACCAGAATTGTGTCTATGAGGTCAGTGCAGTGAAATTTGGCTATAATGGGATATGACAGCAAAATCAACAAGACTGCCTTTACTCATAGTATGCCATTGGAGGCTGTGCCTCGTCTGCCTTTTCTTGGTGATCTTAGGGTTTGAGTGTGGCACTGGACCCATGAAGTCATGGACCCAAGTTATCAAGAAGTCACTGTGCAAGCCGGTGGCTCCATCTTCTAATCAAATAGGATCTACAACTGATGGGAATCGTTATGTCCAGCTACTTGGTGACCATTTGCAGCCCTTCATGTACTCTAACAACATTGGAATGTTCAAGGAAGACAATGTGCCATATCATCGAGCCAATATTACCTGCAATTATTTTGAGGAGCATTCCAAACAATTCCAACGAATGAACTGGCCACCTAGATCGCCAGACATGAAGCCCTTCAATCTAATATTTGGGATATTATTGAACGATCCATTCATGCACAAGAGGCTGCACCTGCAACAATCATACAATTATGAGCAGTTATCTAGAGTGCATGGCTGAATATCTCTTCAGAAGACTTCTGCCGACTGGTAGAGTCCTTGCTATGTCATTTGCCAGGCGAAAGGAGGTTCTACATGATCTTGAATAGGTATCCCATGACTATTGGCACTTAAGTGTAGTTTACCCCAAAAAACACAGAAATGACTAAAAGTGGTAGAAGTGCATAATAAATTTTAAATTATTTGAAAGAAACCCTTGGGAGGGAGAGGAATAAATGAGTTACTCTCTGCATTTCCTTGAATAATATAAGAATGCTGCTTTTCTTCTATTTATCTTTAGGTCCATAAGTGCTTATAATTTTCAACTACAACTTAAGCTTGCACCCTGTCAAAACAAACGGACTTGTCTTTTGCCAGCTGCAATTGGCTAAAGGCTGCTGAACACTTTGATTAGCACTCTTCCGCTCTTAATGAAGCACCATATTCACCTAATTCAGACGACTCTAAACATAAAAAAGATCTCCATAAATAATAATCAAAAATAAGAAAAATAGTTATTCATATAAAAAACTTATTTATTGTACAAGGTGATCCAAAAGTCAGTTCACCCAAAGATATATATCAAGTGGGTAGATGATTATGATCACCCCATCAGAACATTATTGGGCCACCTTTTGCCTTCAATGCTGTGGTGATTTTTCTTGGCATTGACTCCACAAGATGTTGATAGGTGATGCGAGGAATCGGATACCATGCCCAATGAATAGCACTATCCAGCTCTGAGATTTGATGATCGTGGCATCAGCTGCCTGATGGCTATTTCAACTTCACCCCACAAATGCTCAATTGGATTGAGATCTGGTGATTGTGGGGGCCACCTAAGCAAGGTAAAGTCTCCCTCATGCTCTAGAAACCACTCCTGCACAAAATCAACCAGCACTGTGGCATGGCATGTTGTCTTGTTGGAAGAAGTCATCAACTTGATCAGCAACAATACTTGGGTATGTTATGCTAATCGGATGTTGTTCCACATGAATCAAAGGGCCCATATCATGTAAGGAAAACCTGCCCCAAACAATAATATTGCCCTCACCAGTTTGAAGGATTGTACTCATGCATGTTGGGTCCATGCTTTCATGCTGTTTCCGCCATATGCTCGAATATCCAATCTTTGTGTTTCTGTGCGAATTGGAGACATTTTATCTTGTTAACTATAGACAACAAAGGTGTTCAAACAGGCCTTTGGCTTCCATATCTCATACGATGCAGTGTAAGGTGAACAGTGCATTCAGAGATCATTTGAGAGGATCATGCGTTCAATGATCATTTAAGAAAACTGAACTTTTTAGATTCTGTGCTTTACATTCTTCATTTTCCTATTACAATTAAAAACATACCGGTAGTTTTTTTTTGGAGAGCCTAACCTTATTCCTAAATGTTAATTCTCCAAATTAATTAGATGAACTGTGATCCATATGAATATATACATAATCTTACGACAGCACCTCTTTCAAAGCGATCGATAGTAGCCATGTTGATTTCAATCATTGGTGAAAAACCAAGTGTGATTCACGTTGAGCCGAAAATCACTGAGATGCAGCAGCCAGTCAGCACAGACTGTTTGGCACTGTTTGTTTTGATGGGGTGCAAGCCCAAATCTAATACAGTATAGAGCAGTATTCTATTTAGAAGATAATTCTAGTTATCTGTTACATTAGCAAGAAAAAAAAAATTTGAAAATCTGTACTTCAAACAACCTTTTTATTTTCAATTGTTTTATGAATAATTTCATTCAATAAAATAAGCAGCACGACTGAAAAATTTATTGTTATTAACTGCTTAAAAATCAAAACAACAAAGATTTTTAATCTGGAAGGAAAAAATAATTTTAAATTGCTTACATTCAGCTATTACATTTGTTCAATGCGATAAAACCTGAGAATCATATGAAATGCAATTCTTTTTTTGTTATAGTTGGTAAACAAAATATTTCAGCTGTAGAGTTTTGACCCTAAAGGTTAAGACACTTTGTAAAATAATGCTTCCTTTACTAGGTATCACATGCTGTTTTATTTCCATAGACAGTAACTGCTATTTCATTATTTATTTAGAACACAATGATAACTTACTGTAAGTATCCTACTATAATGCAGAAAATTTTGACCTGAAAAAGCACCTAAATTTGTGGGACCGCATTATATAACAGGGGAAAATCAGCGCTACAACGACTGGGGGAGAGGGGGGGGGTCAAACAAACTTCAAACTAGTGTATAATTTTGAAGTGCATTATTAAAGTGCATTATACAGTACATAGAGTACATTTTTCGCTCTTTTCTCAATTTCCCATTCGCTTTTCACAATGATTGCAATATACAATGTATACTAGTATACAATATGCAATGCATTAATTCCCTTTTTCCCCTCATTTTTCCATATCCAAAAGCGACAGTGAATTCTCAAAAACAAGATGACAACAACCATTAGCGTCCACGAAAATGTCACTGCAATCACGTTTCACTTATAATTTCTCTTGCCGCTGTTTATTGATAATAATTGAACAATGCATAAATTATGTTAAATAAATTTACAACATTAAAAGTCAAAAGGGAAATAAATTTTCAACCAGTAAAGCTTTTCAACAGCCACTGCCTTCATCTCCTGTACCAGGTGTGGCGAGTAATAATTCTTAATTTTATAAGAGATGGCACTAGTAAAAAGGATTGGTTCACAGCCTAATCTCTTATGTCATTTTGGAGCTATGACCATAGCTTTCAAACTGCCGTTGATGTGTAAACGATTTCGAGTTAGCGTCATATTTTTTCCTGTGGTAAATGTGTCGAGTTTCGAGCCAAATAAAGAGCATTTGGGGTATGTATGGTTTTCTTATTCAACCAAATGAAAAAAGCAAGTGAAAGCCATCGTATACTTGTGGAAACTTGTGGTAACAATATCCCAACACAAGACTGTTGTGTGCATTGGTTTAGAAGATTCAAAAGTAGTGATTTCAACTTGGAAAGACAATGCTAGGCATTTGATGGTATCAGAAGGGCGTTGTGTACCATGAGCTTCTGAAATCAGGTGGAACAGCTAATATGTATTCGTTCTTGTTTTCTTCAAAATTAAATAATCTTTTATTATTTTTTTAATAAACCACTATCTGTACTGTATTAAGGATTTTTTGAAGAATCAGACAATAATGAATCGGATTTTGAAGGTGTTTTAATTGTAAAGATCCAGGTTATGCATTTTTAAAATCGTAAAACTTAAAGATTTTCCTGAATATTCTTGCATATTTTATTTCTCATAAGTTAAGCATGGTTCCCACATGCGTAAAACAACAGCAGAAACCACAAAGCAGAAAAATTTTTTGACATCACTTCCTGTTCTCTTCATTCTGCCCAACAGAAAATTCTCTTATCTTTGTAGGCTATGACTCAATCCAACCCGAAAAAAAAACAGGAGTTTTCTGTCAGGCAGAAAGACGAAAGCAGGAAGTGACGTCAGAATTTTCTGCTTTGTAGTTTCTGCTATTGTTTTTTACGCATGTGGGAATCAGGCTTTAGCGACCAGTCAAAAAATGAGTATCGCATTATACAATAGGGTAAAATTTTTAGATTTTTGGGCTTGAAAGTGAGATCGCATTATACAAGAGATCGCATTATAGTAGAATACTTATGGTATAAAATTTCCTGTACAACTCTAACATCCTTAATGAATTAAGTTATTATTTCAACAACATTATCGACTTCAGAGACTGTGAGAAAACTTTAAATACATGGAAATGGGAAAATCTGAAATGGATGCTTTAAATAATTCTTATTTAGGAAACTGAATTGCTGTAACTCTACAACACACTAAAATCTTTTTGTTATTCTGCTTTCTGTATCAAATTAGGTATTGCAATTTCTACTGTTATCTACTTGTTATTCAATCAGAGGATGTTCATTTTAAAATGTATCAATGTATATCATTGTTTATTTTCTAAACTCCTTTTCACAGCAATGTTGCAGTAAATTTGTCTCAGGCAATGACCGATTTATTTGGTCGTGTTGCATGATCGATACAAATCTCTTACCCAATAGCTTCTTCCTAAGTAGGAAAATGAAGAAGCCATTTCTTGGGAGGCAATTTCATAAAATTGATGAGGTCATTTCTGCAGATGAGAAGTAGTTTTTCTTCAATAATTCAGCATTCAATAAGGGAAGCAACTATAGTAAACATCATCCCCGATTTTGTAGGGAAGATAATGACCCCACCAAATTTAGTTGCTGCACTATTGAAGAAAGGGCAAGCTTTTTTTTTTACTGCCTCATAGGTTCTGTCCCTTTCCAATGGAGTTTGCTGCAAGAGTCGAGATGATCGTGCAGGCATTTGCATCGGACACCTCACATACAAGGCATGCTCTCTGAGGAGTTTCTCAATGTTTAGTTTGGTATAGAACAGCACCTTTGCAATATCTGTGAAAACAAGAATTATTCGGACGTTATTTCCTTACAAATTCAAATGCTTCCGAGGCATGTTGTAAATTATACACTGAATCTGGAAATGATGCAGTAACAAAAAGTACCTCACAAAGATAGTTCTTAAAATTAGATAATGCTGTGTGGACATCAACTGGTATTGTGCACAAGGCCAAATCATTGTTACCAGTCAGCAACTTAAACTTGCGTGGATTTCTTTGCATCGTAAGCAGCCAGCACTGGTCAACAGGAAAAGTTTGTAGTTCTTGAAAGACGTTACCAGACACCATAGTGCAAAAAGTGACCAATAATGCGATTACCACTTTGGAATGGGAACTGCTGAGACATCCAACTTAATCCCCAGCTTTGTATCCAAAAGAGGTCAACAGTCCAAAATATTATAATTTAACTTTTTTGCACCTATTTATAATTTAAAACTTTGATTTTCATTTTAAAATGAACAGTGTTTAATAAATTAAGGCTTAGAAAAACATTCATATAAGAACTACATAAAAATGTTGGTTTTAAAATACATCAAGACTAAATGACTTTTCCTTATAGCGATAGCATACGAGGAATGTTAATGTAAAATTGATATTAACTGGGTACAATTGCATCAACGGAAGAATACTTCTTACCAATAAATCCTAATTGGCAAAAATCCAAAATAAACCAATCATTTTTTTCTGATGTTTTCTGCAAAGCAAATTTTTTCATTGTTGTTACATATCCTGGTTTTGTAAGAATATCATCTTCTAGCTAAAATCAAAGAATGACAGTTCTACTATAATTACAGATTAAAATAAAGACTTAAAGTATGGCTCTAAAGAGCTTAACACGGTCCCCTAAAAAGAACCACAATATTTAAAAATAGAATACCAGGCAAAATGTGTGAGTTATTAAAATTATTCTTGCAGAAGGATTATAGACTTGTTTTGGTACATATTACGTGTGTTTCGCGGACCGATCTTTTTGTCATGACCTTCTAAACAGCTTGCATATTTGGTGCCATCATGACCGACAGCAGACATCAAACGATGCCCACAAACTCATCTGCAATACTACTGGTTCATCTAAATTTCTAGTACAACTATTATACTGTATTCGGATGCTCGTTCGCATTATACCTGCACTGGAAACTCCTTCTTGTCACTATTGTACTCTCACCCATCAGTAAATATATTCTTTCTCCAACAAATACACCATTTTCATGCTTTCCTATAGTACCACATTTGTTCCACTATAAAGCCAAAAATTTTGGCCTAAAAAGGCACCTAAATTTGTGTTCAAACCAACTTTGGACTGCGAAATTAGCATATAATATACTGTATACCACAGTACCTTAATTATACAGTATATACAATATACAGTTTATTATAGAGTATATACAATATACAGTTTATTATACAGTATAATTATACTTTTTATTTGAATTACCCATTGCCAAAAGATAATACGAAAGTAACTTCTCAAATAGGTGGCAAGTTCAAAACTGCTTTGAATTAATGAAGTTCAAACGAAATTAGCATATAATATATATCACTGTATATACAGTATACCGGGTGATTCAAAAGTGTGTTACATTCTTTCCACTGTTAACGACATTTTCAGTGTTTACTTTCCAGCAATTCAATGCTTTCATAAGAATCATGAAGCATGCGCAAAACAATGTAAAGGGCAAGAATTCGTTACGGCAAAACAATTATTAGTTTCATGAAAAATATAACACACTTTGGATCACCCCGGTATACAACACATTAATTCATTTCTTATTTTAAAAAGATGGCAACTTCAAACTGCTTCGATCTGATGAAGCTGCATTTTATCCTGTTGCATTTTTTTTCCGCTCATGTTTCGTTTACTAATTTAACAGATGAATATTTAAAAGGCTCCAAAATTAAACTGCTCTTGTCTTTATTCAAAATTGAATACTGTACAACATAAATATCAGCAAACAGAACAGTAATTTCTTCTGGGTTTTTCTGTGCATTCTTGCATATTTTATTTCTTGCGACGAGTCAAAAATGGAGATCGCATAATATAAGAAGATAATATTTTTACTGGTTTTTTGGGCTTGGAAAGTGGAATCTCATTATAGTAGAATAAATACGGTAATACCAAATCTCCTACAAGAATAGCTTTAATAACTGTCACTTTTGCCTGCTATTCCATTAAAAAAAACCTTAACATCCTAATGCCAGCTTAGAACATCACAAATACTAAGTTTAACTAAGAAAAATTATAAAGAAAGTAAATAAAAAAAAAATAAATATATAGCATAGAAGACTAATTTACCTGAACATAATAAGTTCCTTTTGCTTGACAGTACATCATTAAGAAGGCAAAATCCAAATTTTGTTTAGTTCTCCATCTGCAGAAAAAGAAGACCACAGAACATTGAATAAGAAATCAACAATGAAAAAATAACCTTAAATTGTTTAGAAGCTTTTTAGAAATAATGATTAGGGAGTTAGTTTTTTTTTTCGTTACGAGAAATCAGTTACGAAACATTCAAGCAGTGTTCTCATGTAAAAATTTCTCGTTTATGACAAATCTGCAATCTTGTGGTTTTTTTTCATATCGAATGCAAATCGAAATAACCAACAAGATATAATACTAATGTACCAGTGGCGCCATCTAGTGTCAGAAATGAAATTCAGCTGTATTGGTCTAACTAGATCATTGAGGGTGATAACTGGCTGCTAACTGGCTCGTGTTAGCAGATAAAGTCCAAGCAGGCACTCGACTAAGCGAGAGAACTAAGATGGCAGACTTTTGGCCGGATGTTCTCGCTATGCACAAATGCACATGAACAAGGATGATCTGACGTCTGCCAAAGAAAAATTTCTCTTAATTAAAAAAAACAAACTCCCTACTATTTAAGCCAAGCCATAATCAGCTGAATTGCAACCAGTCTGCAACATTCAAAATATTCATTAGAGTAGAATAATATTTAAAGCAAATTTAAAAATGGCACATTTATTGCCTTATATACAGAGTACCATTAAAAAAAAAAAAAAACTGGAAATTTTGAAATCCATAGTGGCAGCCATGTACAGATGATAGCATTGCGGAACAGTTACCCTGAGACAACCTTGCATTTAGTAATCCCAGATCAATGGAATGGTCAATAGCATGCTTTTGCCATTAAAATGGTTTACAAAAACAATGATAATTTGGAATGTTTGCAGAGGAAGTTCAATTTTTAGGACTTAATGGTTAGGTAATTTAGATTACTGGCTCTTAAAAGGCAGTAAAAATGGTTCAATTTCTGTCAATAAAAGTTTTTTGTTGGATTTCTTATAGTTTTGTTGGGTTTTTCAAAAGTTTTCGTTTCTTTGTGACACCTTGTACATTCTGCAATTTTGCAGGGATGGGGAGATATTGAACAGTGCTATAAGCAATGAAATGACTAACAGCCACATTCACCACTAAAGATTAACACTCAAATCAGCTTTGAGTGATAGTTTTCGTATTCACTTTGACAAAATTCTCGGATTAAGTATCATATTTAATTCATCGTTTGATTCGTGGTTGTCCAAGGATTACCTATCGAATTGAGAATTAACCGACACTTAACGATGATTTACTATTTCTTCAAGAAACTGGTTTGTTTAAAAAGACGACCTTGAAAAATATTTTCAGTTACAAAGGATGACTTACAGTCACTTGTTTAAATTTTTATTGTCACTATAAATTTCAAAAAAACATTATTTTTATTCATACACCTACTATAAACAGGAATAAATGACAATGTGCTCTTGCAATAATTTGATATTCCTTCTATTGTTGTAAGACTATCGCAGTTACATAGGCCGGGATTTGAAATTCGTAAGCGAAACAGACGCATAAATATAAATAAAATGATCATCTCAATAATCAACTGAATTTTTACTAGTTTGAAATGATCCCATTAATTCAGATTATACTGCATATGTATTTCTAAATGAAATCGACAAAATTATACTCCATGTTCAACCAGAATAATTTAAAATTAAATATTACATGTACTTACTTGACTCTATCCATTGAATCTCCTAATGTCTGACGAAGTTTTTCAAATTGTGGATAGTAATTTGTGGGAGGAGCAATGACTTCTAACAACCCTGATTCTATGTAAGCAGCAAATCTATAAAGAAATGGAAACAAAATTTTAGAAAAAATTAATTAATAAATATAAAAGACATTTCCCTTATCACAATGCTTCTAATGCCATGTTCACATTACAATTCTTGATCATAATCATTTTTCACACATCATACAGCAGTCGTGAATCCAGGTCCATCCAGGGACCCAACTCGTCGGCCTCTGGCCATACAGGCCCTGGATGGACGTATTGGATCCAATTAATTAATAAAAATAAAAAAATAAAAAAAATAAATAAAAAATAATTAAAAAACCATTAAATATGCAATCTAATAATCAAATTTTTTCCAGTGTTGTAATAAGTGATACAAAATTTTTTCCTGTTTTTGACATTTTAGACGTTTATTTTGCAGTATTTATTCATATTTCCTTGAAACATTGATTTTATTCTCCCTTGACCTTGATTTTACATTTTATGTTTCTTGTTGCCAACGAAAAAACATAAAATCGGGGCTCCACGGTATCAGTCAGGTTGCATTGTCAGTGATTCAGACAGAAATGTCCCAAACTAAATTTAAATTTCATGAATAAAGAGAAAGAAACCCAACAAATTTGTATTAGATAAAGTAAATATGAAGTTTATAGAGGCCTTACAATGAACCATATATTTTATTATGTTAAAATAAATATAATTACTTTGAAAGATTTTTTTATCCCAACCTCTTTAAAATGCTACATTATTTAAACAGGTTGTCACTTACTGTTTTTCTATGTCACTCGCTTGTCCTTTTACGTACTCCAGATCTGGCTGAAATTTTAAAAAAAAACAGTTGATTGTAATTATTTTGAACAGGATATTACCATGATTTACTCTTTTTTTCCAAAATTTAGAGGAGAGATGATATTTCCAGTTTAACCTTTTATTATGCATTGATTGCAACTTCTCTCATTATAGCATTTCAAGACAAGCATTTGAAATATGTATCTGGTATCTCTTTTTTCATTAGTCTTCTCTTTCTTGGAGTCTATACAATTTGTTTTAAGAATAAATCTCATCCTCAAAATTTTGAAATTTAATAAAATACAATGAAATCTCCGATACAAATGCCCACAATTTTCCCTCTTTACTTGACTGATTATTACTTTATCACATTTTCCCCGTTTAAATATCCATTTATCAAGTGTTACAAATAATAATGCACTACAAATGCTTGAAAATAACCTACGAATTCCAGAAACAAAACACACAAATAAACTGGATTTGATTTTTCACTTTATCTGCAGACAAGAGTTCAATTTTTTTTTTTTTTTTAATTTGACGATGATGGATATTTTTCATGGCATTTTGGTTAAAATTTTGGTTAGTTATAAGCTAATCTGTAGGTTATCTTCTCCTCCCGGAATAAACAGAGTGTCTCAAAGTTAACATTCGTAGCTCACTACAACAAAAACTACTAATCATGAAATTTTGGAGGTGCCTTAGGCTGCGTCTAGAAAGTAACCGCGTAATGACCGCCCGATTGCTATGTCACGTGGTATGATCACACGCGGTCGCGTCTGGTCGCAGTGATTTTCGAGATGCTGTGGTTCAACACTGCTGAACAGTCACAAGTCGCCATTGCTTCAGCCGAGGCTTCTGAGATTACACCCGGAAAAGATGCGTGGAAAAAAAGAAACCTACTTGCATTATTTGAGATAATACGTTGAAATAAAAAATGTAAATACACTTCAACCATTAAAAGATACAAAATAAATTTTATCAGAAAGACATATTTATTTAAAAAATACTACTGATAAATTTAGAATTTTGAATCTAAACTAATTTTTTTTTTATAATTTTAAAAAATTTTCAAATTAAGGCCGAAATATAACATTTAAAACTGCACATTACCTTGGTTGTTTTAAATGTTATATTTAGGGCTTAATTTGAAATTTTTTTATAATTATAAAAAGAATATTAGTTTAAATTTAAACTTCTAAATTTATCTTTAATATTTTTTAAATAAAACTTTCTTTTCTGATTAATTTTGTTTTGAATATTTTAATGGTTGAAGTGTATTTACATTTTAATATAATTGCATTATTATTGAAAAAAGAATGCGAAAGCAGTAACAGCAGCTGCTGTTGTATTTCATCAGATTCATCTGAATCTTCAGATGAAGATATGGCTCGGCCGCAGCCGATATACACAGTCCTCGCATTTTTATTTTGTTTATAACACAAATATATTAAAAATTATGATCGAGAGGAATGTCATAACCTTTTTATTGGAGAGATAAATAAACAGGACTGACATTTCAAGGATGTTATAGCACTATGCCCCTTTACCCATACCTCAGTATTGCGAGAATACAGTATTTTCTCGGCATGGAGCAGTTTGTGACGTCAGAATTTGTTTTGCCAATAAGATTCTTTCGTCTAAGTGAAAACACTTAAACTATCATTTTCAAAATAACGGTGGTAAAGATGCTTTTTTATACTTATTTTCTATACTTTCTTTATTGAAATGACTTTTATTATGTTCCTTTGCTTCTAATTCATCCGTAAAAAATCTTGTCGCATAACGGAGACTAAAAAATTCCCTGTTTGGAGACTTAAAAATTTTCTATCGAGAGATCGGCAGCCATGATTTTTACTAGCATCGAAGAGCAAGCTCAGAAAACAACTGCCGCAACCGGCAAATGACCAGGGTTGCGAGTGGTTACTCGCGATTGAGAGGACGGGACTTTAGAGACGATTTCTTGTTGACCATGAACACCTCGTGGTGACTTTTGAGACGGGTTGGGGTTCAAATAGGCGCGAGCGGTGGCGAATGGTCGCCTCGCGGTTACTTTCTAGATGCAGCCTAAATTACATGATGGGAAAAAAAAGTTAGTTCCTAAAACCACCAATAGAGGGTGCATTTCAAAAAGAAATACTGGCAGATATGCTAATTTTGGTTATGACTTTGCACAAGGCTACTTCTAGGGT
Source organism: Rhysida immarginata (assembly GCA_023313115.1). Taxonomy (NCBI): domain Eukaryota; kingdom Metazoa; phylum Arthropoda; class Chilopoda; order Scolopendromorpha; family Scolopendridae; genus Rhysida; species Rhysida immarginata. The sequence continues at coordinate 7,254,703 of JAHWFO010045454.1, read as the reverse complement.
GCTATTAAGTGCCCTTGTGCAAAAGTATATTTTCGACAACTTTCTGGTATTAATAGACTGTTTGGTGCCTTGGGCTGTGCACTAGCTAGTGCATTTTTTTTGTACTCTGTCTTTGAACATATATAAAAAGTCCAACTCTGTTCATTTTACTGAAACTGTATTAAGAGTTAAAAATAAAAATATGTCGTATAAATGGCATTGTCAAATTTTATTTATTTGTACTGAAGAAATTTTAATATGAATTTTGTTAGTGATAATTCCGAGCAAATTGTTCTTAACTATAAACAGAATTTTTTAATGACATTAAATGTACAGTATATACAGGATCTCTCAAATTAAAGTTAATATTTTGCAGCTCGCTATGTTATGCACTTGGTGTGCTATGCTTCCTTAAGATCTGACAGAGAGAAATGGAATCGCCAAGAGCCAAAAACTGCTTTGATTCAAGTCTGGGGATTTTGCAGACCAAGACCAAGGAAAATGAAAGCTGATAATTCTGTCATGAGAAAAATGCAATCGGAGTATCTGCTTCATACAATGGGCTGCTTGTGGAAGAGCACCATAAAACAATTTTACCAGCAAAGCACATTCTGGAAGAATCAAAGTCATATTTGTTGCACCATTATTACTAAAAATGATTCATTTGAGTTTCCAGTCCTGATATAGCCATAAACGAGTTAACTTTTTCTTTAACTCGATAAAAAAATAACTATGGCTGACTTGATGATGGAGATCACATAACATATATTAACAGTAACTTTTAAAATTAACAAGAGTGTTTTTTTTTTTTTTTTTAAATAATCCTATAGCAGCTGCCACGTAAGTTGAACGATTTTTTTGACATGCACAGTAAGTCATCTCATCAATATGGTTTGTCTGGATTTTACCCATGATGCACTTGTTCTACTATAGTATCTGGTGGAGATATCGTTGAAGTGTGGAAAGCCTATTAAAAGTCATAATATAAAACAAATTGCATTCGAGACGACTATTCTGCGTCATATTTTAATTTATTAATTTCATTTATCTATTTAAAAGAAAAAACGAAAATAGAAACTTAATATAAATAAGAAAACAATGTTTCGAAAACGAAAGCGGATGTTTCATGGAATAGCTAAGCGATTTACTTCCCGTTAACGTCTATTGGCTGGCGTTAGAAATGACGTCATCCTGTCGTTCAACTTATGTGGCGGCAGCTATTAACGCATAAAAAGATAATATAATGCAGAAATTTACCTCAGCAATAAAAACCACAATCACTGAATCTAATTTTTCTTTCTCATTCATGTTTTCAATCAAATTCTGTAAAGTAGTCATCAAGTAAGTTTGAACATCCCTTTTCACAGTTGGAACACCAAATACAAATGAAACTGAAAGGTAGATGAAAAATACATCATTAACTTTAACAAACTTGTTTCAGGCTACAAATACATACTATTTCAGACTTAGGACTTAAGTGTAAGAATGGAGACAATGATATGCTAGAATGCTTAAGATTGATGGGTATTCTGGTCTCATAATGACAATATATAAGGAACTAACCAGAATGATGTAATGTCACAACAACTTGAACAACATTCCAGTTCAATGTAAATAGTGCATAGAACAAAAACTCTGTAAAAGAACACTAAGGAGACGTCTGCTTGCCTGCCTAATGCTACTGCTGTCATCTTATTTCTTAAATACAGATAAGCACAGGCTCGGCTTAAAATGGCTAATCCAATGAAAATACAAATTTCATTTGCTGATGAGGATAAGTTTTATTCATCCGTTTCTCTAATCGGCATCTAGATATACGAGGCATATTTCAAAAGCAATTGGTCGATTATAAAATGAGAACAAATGAATAAATGAAAAATTTATTAGTGTTCCAAATGCCTACCTAATTTTTCTAAATAGTCACCATTTCGTTCCAAACATTTTTGACACAGTTGAACCAGTTATTACGAAATTCAGGGGACTCAAAATTTTTTTAGTAATATCCGGTTTTCACATGAATCAGTCTAAAAATTTTTGTCAATTGTTTATTTCAAAAAATACACGTAATTGGCTATTGAAGTTATTTACATGAATGAAAATAATTTTTTTTTGTAACAACACTGTTCACAGAAGTATATAATGTGGAAAGATCTGGTGGAACTCATTGTCATAGAGATCACGTCACATAAAAAAAAATGTATTAAAGGACCAATTTAGTAAAAGAATGTTATCCACGGGATCAGGACCAGAGAAAATTTAGTATTAACTGGGTTTTCGTATTAACAGGTTTCAACTGTATTATGAAACAAGCTTCTTCAAACCGTCCGCAAAAAATTTCAGTCAGTTTTGCACTGAGGTTTTCAACTGTTCACTTTCCTCGAATCACTGAGATGCAAGCCAGTTCTTGCAGTATAGGAAAAGATGGTAGTCAATGGGCTTGAGATCAATTCATGCAGTAGTGTCATTCTGGTTCATCCAAATCAAAAAATACAAGCAAACAGCCCTGGCAACTGTGTCCTGAACCAAAAGGATGTGGTTTTGGTTGATTTCATGGATACTGGAACAACCATCACATTACAAACCAAAGTGTTGAAAACCTCCCAGACAGCAGAATTTTATGCAGAGGTTTGAAGAAGCTCCTTTCACGATATCAAAAGCGTTAGAAACTTAATGGAGATTATATTGTATGTGGAACCACTAAGAAATTTTTCATTTTTTTTTATTTATTCTCATTTTATAAACAATCAGCTCTTACTTCTGAAATATGCCTCGTACATTATTCATTTACAACAGTAGAACTTCAGCAATCATTGAGATGTACCTACTTCTATATACTAAAACTCTTGCGTGTATTTATTTATTTATTTATCTGTAATTCTATCTCCTCCTAGACGGTTTGGGCTAGCGACTTGAAATTTTCAGGGCAGGCTTATCAATAAAGGACCTGCTCTATCGCCAAAAATCAGCCCCCTACGAGCCCCGTTTCCCCACTTTCTGCTTTTGCTTTGTAATTCCCCTCAACAGATGGCGCGGGCAGGCGAAGCCGCGGGTAACAACTAGTGATAAGTACACAGGGTAAGCCAAAATTTATTTACCATACCTTTATTGCAAAATCTTTTTTTTTTTTTTAATTGAAAGAACGAATTATAGAAGAATCAAACAAGCAGAAAATGATCATAAGTTGAGAAAAATTTGCACTTGATGTAAGGTAGTAACTTTTGGTCCCACCCTGTATATCCTAACAATATGAAATAGAAAAAAATTTTCATACATAGGAAATGGCTGTAATTCATGGTATTTTTCACAATTTTTTAATTTTTGAGGATGCATGTGACAGTAGGAGGTATCGCGATATGCGGCTTCCCTGTCTAACCCACTTTTCAGATTACATGGCTCATGCGCAGCGCATGTGCCGTGTGTAGTTAATGACGTGATTGTGGACAGAATTTCAAATGAAGGAAAGGCACATGCTGTTCTGCTATTATATTTGCCTAATTATCAGCGTGTAACTCATGGATACAATTCGGATACTAGAAAAAACGAAAAAGTTAGTCATGTATCCGTGGATAAAACGTCAACTTTCATCCATTCCCTCCACCTTTTGAACGTAGAAAGAGAAAACTGTATTTGGATTTAGTACGAAGAGACACACTGCCCACAGGAAGAAGAAAAAATTTGTATTGCGCATGTCTAGAGCTTGTAAGGAAGCTGCATATCGCGATACCTCCTATTATAGTTTTTCTTATTTCTACCGTTCGTCTAGTTGACCTGAGGCAATAACCATTTTGCAGCAATAATACTACAGGATTAAGATATTCCAGTCGGATAACTTCAAAACCTGAACAAAAGATTTTGTACATTCGCAAAAAGTGAAAGAGATGCTATCGTTTTCTTTTTTTACATCATATTATTATTATAAAAAGTGTTACTATTTTGTGTTAATATGCATTATTTATTAAAATACAAATTAATAAATAATAAAAAAAAATAAATAAATAAATATATAAAATCTTAAGAGCATAAATGTTTAATAATTTATTGACGAACGTTTTGCACAGTTTTTGCTTTTGCTGTTTGATTTTCCCCTTTCTGCATAGTTTGTTTTTGTATTCTGTGCAGAATAAAATAATGTAAGTAAATAAAAATAAATAAATAAAATAAAATAATATTTCACATCAATAGAATAATTTTTCACATCGCTAAAATGTAGTTCACATCAAGGAGAATTTTAGATGAGAATTTTGTCCGATGGAAGTTGGATTTTTTGTCCACGGTGGCGGTGTTTCTGTCCGGCGAGGTTATTATCCGGTAGGGTTTCTGTCTGAACTTTCATCAACGTCGAATTATAACTCAATGAAAAATGCTTATAAAAATTGAAATTTTTGAAATAATACATAAAAAATTTGTCAAGTTTATTTTTAAAGTAAAATAAATATAAAAACTTGCCGAGTTAATCTTAAAAATCAGATAAAAGATTTTGCAGAGTTAATTTTAAAAATCAAATATAAAAGTTTAATTTGAAAAAAAATAAAATATAAACCACGAGCTGAATTAAAATAAAGTGCAAAAAGTTCGTCAAAGAATTATTAAAGATTTATGCTCTTAAAATTTTATATATTTATTTATTTATTTATTTATTTATTTATTTATTTATTTGTATTTTAATAAATAATTCATATTAACACAAAATAATAACACTTTTTATAATAATAATACGATGTAAAAAAAAACAAAAAACGAAAGCATCTCTTTCACCTTTCGCGAATGTACAAAATCTTTTGTTCAGGTTTTGAAGTTATCCGACTGGAATATCTTAATCCTGTAGCATTATCGCTGCAAAGTGGTTATTGCCTCAGGTCAACTAGATAAATGGTAGAAATGAGAAAAATTATAGATTGGGACACTTTTAATTTTACCTCCAGATCTTCCTTTCGATGTTTTAAATGCAGGTTGAAGTGCAGCAGGGTTTCCTAACAGATGTGGTAAAAAATGATATATTGAAGGCAATTGTAAATCAAGGCTTCCTGATAAGTTGCTCAGCATTTGTTTAGTCTCCTTGGATAGGGCTCCTCGACCCATCCATAGGCTGCCATTGCTAGAAGACGCTGGAAAAAGCATAACAATCATCAGTGAAATATCTTCTAAAGATATAAATGTTTAGAAAAAAGAAAGCCAATAACTCAAATACAGTATAGTTCACTTAATACAAAAAATTCACTTAATGTGAAATTTCGTTTAATATTAAATTATTCCTGTCCCAACTCCCTTAGTAAATTTTACATGTAAAATCATCCTGTTAAGGAGAGTCGCACTCTCGAGGGAATCCCTCAAACATGTATGTCACAGATGTCCACCAAATTAAAATATGTTACTCATCTGAAGCTACTATAGATGCTTGCAAATTAAGAAAATGTGAAATTTTGTTTCTTTCAAAATAAACTGAGAAAACGAAAAAATTTGAGCACAATAGCCATACAAGGACTCCATTGTTAAAGCGGTCTGTGTGTATTAATGCGCTTAACGGAACTTCTTTCTTCCACTGCTCAGCAATAAGCACGAATCCACTTCACATGAAATCAATGGATTTAGACAGCAGATGACAATTGAATGGATTCTCAAGTTTCTAAACAAACTTAGTTTTTAAAAATAGATTATTACAATTAGCTAATTGACTTCCAGTAAAAAATGTCTACAGTAATTAATAACCATTTCCTTAATGTATTATTTCATTTTATTAAGTAATCTTCATAAATCTTCTGTCAAGTAATACGTTGCATTGGTGAGGAGGTATGTATTGCGGTGCTTTATAATTTAAAAAAAAAATAGCATTCACGGGTGCGTAGCTCATCTTATAAATTATTTTGAGACGAATAATTGTAAAGCAAAATTAAGGTTTTATGCTTAATAACAGTGCTCTAACTGCAATTCTTTGGCGACCACCACTAATGATTTTCCTTCCCCTCTTACTGCCATGTTTGTTAAACTTTGCACTTCCGGAGAGCTCCGCCGCCGCGCAATGCTACCGATTCCATGGTGTGCGTGCGTGCAAAAAAAAGTGCCTTCGAACAACTCTGTGGGTTTCCTTGTCAGCCCGGTTTTTTAGCTTTAACTGTTTTAAAAGATAATGAAGTTGAATGAAATGTTTACTATAATATATTTAATAAAAAGTAAAAAATAAAAATTAAAAAAACAAAAACAAAACAAACAAATCCCCTTGTTGTTCCCCTATTGCCGCACGCTAAACAACTATCGAGAAAATGGCCACTCCCCAACAAAAAGTGTTCTGCATGCTTGAATTCATGATGTAGTAACTGTGCAGTGGGGTTTAACATTCTTCAGCCCATAGGTTGTGAAAATACCATACCTTAGAAAGGAACATTTTCTAACTGAGCTATTTGATTTAAAAAAATATGGTTTACACCATTGGAAAGAGCAGACATTTTTCATTCAGAATTAGTTAAAGACTATTAGGATATTGTTTTCGAGTTGAAACTATTTTTTTTTCTTTTTTTTAATATCTTGAGGATATTGTAAGGAATTTTGTAATCAGTTTTCATCTGTTCAATCAAGTGTTACACTCGAATCTAATGACTTTAACATCATATCTTACAGTTATCTTTTTAACCTTAATAAAATTGTTTTTCAGGTCGACGAAGTCAGGCGTACGATCAAAGGTATGAAATTGGTGTGCTCGTATGGCAATGATACTTTGCTCTTTTTCTCATAAAGTGTTGTTCTGAAATTATTGCTGCCCCTCTTTGCTGTATTTTTAATACAGCAAGTCTTGATAAGGGTACTTTTCCCGCCAGTTGGAAAACCTCATTGATCTGTCCTATTTTCAAATCTGGGGATCCATTAGCTTGTTCTAATTATAGACCTGTGTCTTTATTAACTCACTTTTCCAAGATTTTAGAATGCCTTGTTTTTGACCGTATTTATTTCTATTTTCAACAAATGACTGATGTTGAACAGCATGTGTTCGTACGAAGGTGATCTACCCTGACTAAACTTATTCCATTTGTCACTAAAATTACAGAATGCTTCGACAAGCACGAGTAACTTGATACCATTTATTTTGATTTATCAAAGGCTTTCAATATGGTGCCCCATGCCAGATTGATCTGTAAGTTAAGATGGTATGGGATTGGGGGTTCCTTGCTTGCTTGGTTTTCCTCTTATTTATCTGATCGCTCAGTATGTATTAAGATGGGAAATTTTATTTCTCATTCTTGTTTTCGTATTTTAAGAGGGGTTCCTCAGGGTAGCTGCCTGGGCCCAATACTGTTCGACATCTATGTTAATGATGTCTTGGCGATGCTGGGGCCAGGAGCCTCCATGTTTGCAGAAGATTTAAAGCTATTCTAGCAGGTTATCACTCAGTCTGATTGTGATATTTTACAGGTCAAGGTTGATACTTTTTCTAAGTGGTGCCTAGATAATGGGCTGATTATTAACAACGGTAAGACTAAGATTATTACCTTTGCTAAGAAAATTAGACCTATTTTATTTTCTTATACTGTCAATGAGACTTTGATTGAAAGGGTTGAAGGTATTTGAGATTTGGGGGTATTCCTTGACCATAAGCTTATTTTTGGTGTCCATGCGGATAGATTGTGCAAGAACGCACTATTTAAATTAGGCGTGATTCGTAACCTGACCTCACGCTTTAAGTGTGGTAAATTTTTTATTAAATTATTTATTACCCTTATTATACCAGTCATTCGGTATGGAATAGTAATTTGGGGGTTTGCATCAAATCATGTCAAGAATAGACTTCATACAGTGTATAGTCTATTCGCAAAACTTTATTTTTACCGCTATATTAGAATTGGTATTTACTCCTTTTCCCAGATCATGCAAGATTTGAACATTTGTGATTGTGTTGACATCTTTCATGCAGAGATTTTAAAATTTGTTGCTAATATCATTAACGGAAAGACTGATAGTCCTTTTTGTTTGGCTTACTTAAACTTTAATTGAGGGGGTCAGTGCAACAGTGGTCTAACCCTCTCCCAATCGAAAATTAAAATACTGATGCCATCGGTTGCTTTTGATGGGGACTATCATCCTATGAACTAAAAAGATACCAATTAACATTATAAAGATGGTTTTGAAACCACTATTGTTTTCTCTTAAACGAAATTCACTGTTTTTTTAGTGCAACGTTGGTCTACCCGAAAACAGTCAATGGGAAGTTAGTATCAGCGTCTGAGGGAACAGAAAAATCAGATGGTTGTGGAAGGCATAAAAACAGACCCTATAAAACTAGTGAACTTCAATCAAATTTAATAATAAAACACATCAATAGTTTTCCATTGCGCCAGTGTCATTATTCTAGAGCTTCAGCTCCAAAAAGAAAATATTTGCCTGAAGGTCTAAATATATCCATGATGTATAAACTTTATGTTAGTTGGATAAATAAAGAACATGATTCAAGTGGTGTTGTTAGTGAGCATATTTACAGGAACATGTTTAATAACAAATTCAATCTTTCTTTTTTGAAGCCATCCACTGATACATCTAAGATTTGTGATTCACTGCACATTAAAATTTCAGCTGCAGAGGATGATAATGAAAAAGTAATAATCAGACAACAGCTAGCGTTGCATCAACTAAAAGCAAAGAAGGCATAGGATAATCTAAACACTGATATAGCTTATTCTAAAAAAAACACTTCTGTAAAAGTAATAGCGATTGATTTACAACAAGCTCTGCCAACTCCTCGCCTACACGCCAGTGAAGTTTTTTATAAGAGACAGCTTTGGACATACAATTTTTGTGTTCGTGATTGCACTTCAGATGATGTGCATATGTACGTACGGCCTGAAACTATTGCTGGGCATGGTGCTGATGAAATTATATGTTTAATTAAATATGCTTCTAACAATCTTCAAAACATTGAAAAATTAATTGTGTATTCTGATAACGGTTTTGCTCAAAATAAGAATATATCATTAGTTTGTTTTTGGCTACAAATAATTCACAAAAAATATGTTAAAAATGTAGAACACAAATACATAGTTTCAGGTCATAGCTACTTAGGATTTTGGAATAATAGTAAAGAAAAATAGGATGTAAAAATACATTTATACACCATCAGAGTGGATAGAACTTATAAAAAATATTTTGACAGGTAAAAAAAAAAATTTCAATGTAACTGAAATGCAACAGACCGATTTGGTATCTGTTAAACCTTTGACTACCAAAATAACCAATCGAAAATTTGCTGAAGATAAATTTCCTGTTGCTTTCAGTCGCATTACAATCTTAAAAGTCTCTATTTAACAACCATGAAGATACTGTGTAAAATATTCTTATTCTGATGATATAGAGCCAGGTCATTTTGTAAATCTTGTTAAAGGAAAAAAGAGAAGAGATAAACATACATTTGATCTACAAATTATTATTCTTAATCCAAAATATTCTAAACTAAGGCCAATAAATCCAAAGATAGTTAAAGATGTCATCGACCTTTTGAAGTATGTACCAACCATTCACCATTATATTACAATAATATGCTGTCTGAAAATAGCTCTGAGGAAAATAATACAGATATTGTGCAGGATGATGATGGAATTTTTGTAATACCTGATCATGTGTAATTATATGTAATAATTAAAATTCACATTAAAGCTTGTATAATATTTTCTGATTATAGAAAGCCTCATTGCATAAAAAAATAACAATATTTATTCAAAGAGGGTTTTTTTTTCCCTTTCTCAAGTTCAAACAAGTGTCAGTGCAACAGTGGTCTAACCACTATACCCAGTTGTAGGTCAGTAAGAAAAATTATAATATATCTAAAACTTCTGGACCAAATACTATATACCATTGCATATAACTTTATCACACATCATACAACAAACCACTATCATTAAAATTTCATTTTCTAAATTCTAAGAAAAACCACAATTGAAAAACTTTCAGTTGCTTTTTCTCCGTTTTATAAAAAAGTGGCTTAGACCACTGTTGCGCTGAACCCCTCAATTGTAATACGCAGTTTAGAAATCGAGAATTGTTTTATATTCCTTGCTTTAATTTTAATTTATTATTCAAAATTTTATCTTGTTTTAATCAATTGCATAATGCTAAGTGTAATTTTGATTGTGTTTTTATAATATTGTCCAGTTTTGATCTTTTATACAGGGTGAATACAAAAGTCTGAACCCCCCTTTTTATTTTTTGAACCGAAGCAGATATGTCAATTTTGATGAATCCAATGAATAGGAAGTTGTGGGTGGTCTATCCCATGGTGCACTTTTCATCATCCCAAATATGCAAATTAAGACACATTCAAAATTTATCTCAAAAACCGTAAGAGATAGAGAAATAAACTCAATTGCAAACTTGTTCAGCATAAAAAAAAAAAAAAAAAAAAAAAAATCATCCAAATCGGACCAACCAATCACCCACAATCACGTGGTGAACTGTTTGTAGTTTACAAACAGTCACACTGCACAAGGAAAACTGAATATTGATATTTCCACCATGTAAAGCATGCAAATCTAAAAATTAACATAAATTACCATACTCACATTCACTTTCATGAGGAAAAGCAAATAAAAGGCACGTATTGGCGTCAGTTAGGTTCCTTGCCCAATTGTGTTATGGTGATTGTGGCGTCAGTTCAACTTATCCCATTGTTATAAAATACATCCAAACACGCAACAACTCGTTACCATCGTTATACAATAACAAGTTGGGCAAAAACGGCGCACTTCGATGAGTAGCAGTATAGGATTGCCTTCCTCTTGCCCTCAAAAAATGGCAGCTGTACCTATCATTCAATGCGAAGATATTTTCCCCTATAGGGAGTTGTGGGTGGCCTATCCCATGGTGCACTTTTCATCATCCCAAATATGCAAATTAGGACACATTCAAAATTTATCTCAAAAACTGTAAGGGATAGAGAAAAAAACCCAATTGCAAACTTGTCTCGATGCCCTCAAAAGATGGCGGATATTCAATGTTTATGTTTTGATATTTCTCCCTATTCATTGGAGTCATCAAAATTGACATATCTGCTTCGGTTCAAAAAATAAAAGGGGGTTTCAGACTTTTGTATTCACCCTGTATAATTATATAATTTCATCAATAACTTCATTAATATACGTATAATTATTGGGGTTTTTTTGGGTTTTTTTTTTTGTGATTTGTCTTTTTGTCTTTGTTCTCGGTGCCTTGGTGGGGATTCCTGTGCGGCACCGAGTTACCTTTATCCTTATCTTTGGTAGCAATAAATCAATCAATCAATCAATCTTCAAATCGCCAAAAAATTTATTTCAAGTGCTTGTTAGGTTTCTTTTGCTGTTACATGTTTGATCCAATGTAAAAATGGGCCTTAAATAGATTAAAGTGGATTATAGTTAGATTCAGACCTTTCGAAAGTGGCCTAAAACATCAAAATACATAAAGTCATACAGTAGATTAAGAAATATCGGTTCTTAAAGAACAAGTTTTTTTTACAAAAAAAATGTAATAGCCAAAAACTGAAATCAAATTTTTTGTCTCTTTCGAGTTTTCTGATAGAAAAGCTTATATCACGAATCGAGAAGATTTTAAAAAAATAATAATTTACGGAATAAAATGAACGATTTCAACAAAACTAAATTATACACATCGATTTTTGAAGACCCCCCAAAATAATAATAATAATAATAATAATAATAATAATAATAATTCATATTTTTCGACTTTTTCACTCAAAAGTCGATTTTTCCAGGTGCAACCCTTGTTTCGAAATATTTTACATAAAAAATACAAAATAATTTTTAATAAAAATGGTCTGTTCAGTTACTGTCAGTTACACTTGTGGATCTCATTTTGAAAAATAGAAGGAAAACTTTATAGTTTCAAGTTGATTGCTCATCAATGGCAATGAATCCAAGTTCAAGGTGTTTTAGTAGATACAATAAAAATTCCAGCTCTTAAGTCTGAAATAAAAATCTTCTCTTAAGATTTAGAAATCTTTAATTTTATCTGAATCAAATGAAAACTTGGCTGTACAAACATGGTTGCAGCACACCTAAAATAATATATCAGCAATCTGTTGCACTTTTACAACATTACCCAATCACATTCCAGGTTTTATCCCTCTCCCTGCCCCCCTCTCTCCTAAACCCCAGATTTTTCTTTTAAGACCCTTAATTTTGCCCTTAAAAACCTTACTCTCCCCCCCAAATTGTTATCAGGTAAATAATAAAAGTTCAAGAAACTCTAATTACTATATATTAAGTCAATAATAAAACTGAAAAAACTAAACTAAATTTACAAGTAAACCTTTTTTTTTTAGTCATAATAGCAAAATGTAATCAGGAAAAAAAATAATATTTATACATAAAATGAAACATAAGGTTCTGTTGGTTAATTTTATTTTAATATTGCCTTATGTAAAGAAGTAACTAGAGAGAGATTTCTGGTTTGGTTATTTTTAGCCAAAGTTGCTGGAAATTCTTTAAACAGTAGCAATTTAAGATGGCAACTATATCTTGTAGCATTATGTTTTTCCATTCTGATAAATGCCATACAATCTAGCAAATATCAGAAAATTGGTCAAATTAAACATCAACCAGTCAAATTATCTGTAATTCTTTATATGCTGGAACAAAATGCTACTTTATTGCAATTTCACTGCAATCAAATGGAACACAATTTTATTACACCAACGATTCATCATCTTTTAACATTCCCCCTTCCACTTACAACTATTTTATTGTGAATCATTATTAAAGCTAACCAAATATTAAAGGCATATGCTTTTGAAGATGCTTAAATAATTAGTAAATCTAAGGCAAATGTCCTGCAATGGAAATGAATATTGTATCTTCATATTCAACAAGAATCTAATGAGATCAAATAAGAACCATAAAAAAAAAACGGATTAAAAAGTGAAAATCGTGACCCTAACAGGAAGATACATCAGAATCTCAATAAAGTTATGTGACTATTAACAGTGTAACAACTTTAGCATCAATTGACTTTGAGATTCACATATTAGTTATCTTGATAATAAAACCTAACAATAAATAATTAAAAACAGCAACTCCATTTGATTAAAAAATAGAAAAAACAAAATAAATCTTAAAAACAATTGATAATGAAAGTCACCCAATGTGGAGAAATGCAATATATGAAGTGGATGGAAATACAGATGAATCGAGAGGTCTTGAGGAACGTATGTAGTTCTGAATGAAACACAGGAAGGTCTTGGTGAAGGTCTAGGGAGAATGTTACAAGAAGAGCATAGGAAAAACACAATAACAGGAGAAGAAGAACTATGATGAAAGTCCGATGATCAGGAACGTTGAGAACAATTTAATAGGAATTGAAATAATAAATAAAAAACGTTTTCGGGATATTTTATCCCATCTTCAGCTTATAAAAATTTTTTTGAATGAAATTTCCGTTAAAATATACCGTAAAGAAAAACATAATAATGAAAACAATAAAAATAAAAACAATCTGTGTTTGATTGTTGCGAACAGGGTAGGGTATTGGAATGTTGAGAGCAAGTGAAGTGTTATTGTCTGGGTTATGTGTTATAATCAGGACTGTGGAACGTAACTGAAACGTAACGAAATAACGATATTAATAGCGGTATTATAATGCTTAACGTAACAAAATTTCTTAAAGCAGGATAATAACGGAAACATAACAAAATCTGGGCTGCGGAGTGTAACGGAAACGTAACGAAATAATGATATCAAGGCTGTGGAACGTAACTGAAACGTAACGAAATAACGATATTAATAGCGGTATCATGTATAACGTAACAAAATTTCTTAAAGCAGGATAATAACAGAAACATAAAAATCTAGGCTGCGGGAAACAAGCGTAGGAAATATATATATATATATATAATCAGGGGTTCTAGAGGAGTCCATTGATAACAGGGAGGTGACTGACATTAAAATAACTTGTCATTCAAGCATGAACTCCTCCTCATACAAAAAAATAATATATTATTATTAAAACATTATGATAACGTTATTTTCTAAGAAAACGATATCAAGTAACAAAAAGCATAACGTAACGAAACCTAATAAGAAAATGCGTAATGTTATAACATTACATAAATCAATTTGTTCCATAGCCCTGCTTTAAAACGTTAAAATAACGTTATTTTCTAAGATAACGATATTCAGTAACATAACACCTACCATAACTAAATCAAGTAACAAAAAACATAACGTAACGAAACCTAATAACAAAATGCGTAACGTAACGTTATAACGTAAATCAATTCGTTCCACAGCCCTGGTTATAATTTTTTATTTTTTTAGTAGTAATTTCCATTTATTATTAATTTCTATATATGGTTTGGATAAATTGTTTTCATTCGAAATAATGTTGATGGTTTCTTTTATTAGTCTTTTTTTGTAATTTATTTCTTTACCAATGATTTTGACTTTGTTCCTTGTTTCTAAGTGCTCTTTCATGTTCTTTTATTTGTGTTATTACAACTCCTACTCTTATATAATAAAACCTAACAATAATTATATTTACAAATAAAAATACACGATGTATGAAAAGTCTTCTTCCGATTTCAGAATGCTATAGCCCCACAACCGTTGATCTCAAGTAAACGATCTGCATTCCATAGAAAAGAGGGAATCATCAAGTTTTGTTTCACTGCCATCTGAAATGCATAGTCAGCTCCCATCAGCTTATTTCAAGATGTTGCGAAATTGACTCCTCCTGCAATCAGAAGCTGACAGTGATAATTTTGTGTTCCAACAAGATGAAGAACAACTGCACACCAGGAATCATCAGATAAACACCTCCTTGAGCCCTTTTTCAGTTATCTTATCTTTGTTGTACTGTATTAACCTGAATTAGATAATTTCATATACGGGATTTTATCACAACTGTATAAAACAGCTATTTTGATTCCTAAAAATAATGATGTTGACCAAATTTATCAATTGAGATTAAAACAAATGGGAAAATAAATTACTGTGGAGACAATTCTAGATAGTAAAAATTTCAATTATCATCATCCTTTTCCGACTGGGTATTTAAATTCATTCAATCTAAATGGACTCCATTAAATATTAGAATAACAATTATGTTTTTGTGTAATCCACTTGTTGATCTCTGCAATGAAACATAATTGATGTGCAAATCATTTAATAGAAGCAGGAATCAATAATAATACACATAAGGAAGTATTGGATGGAAGGAGAAACAACACATAACTTATCCACAAAGAAGTTTATTCAGCCATATACCATAATTTTCGGAATATAATAAGCACACACACGCCCATTTCGGTTGACCCCTCCCCCATTTTTTTAAAATTGTATTTTCATTGCTTTTAGTATAGGAATATTAAATAATATTTATAATTTTATAATAGCTAGTAATGATTTTTTTTAACTTTTATTTTTCCTGTGTATTACGTATATTCCAAAAATTACGGTATGTTTACATTTCGACTGTGATGCAACCTTCAGTCAGTATGAGTTAGATTACAAAGTTTACATCGGTTATATATAGAGGAAGAGAACCAATAAGGAGTGACAAACATCCCGTTGATTGGTTATTTAAGGAATATAATACATTGTTCATTTTGATAGGTCCAGAGGACATTTGGTCTAAATTCATTAATCTGTCTGGTGGAATTTTTGAGATTTCCAGGGAACCAAGAAAATTTAGATATTTATAATCAACAACAAAATATAACATCTTGAAATTGTCTTTATTGGTGCAGTGCCCAGTCATCAAAATGGAGAAACCTGGTTTCTGTAGTTTATAATTTTATACAAAATGTTCATTAATTCTTGTCTGGATCCTTCTCCATATCACAAGAATTACAATAGGAAGATGTAAGAAGATTTTAGATAACACAAAGGACAAAATCCTTCTACAACATAGATCCAGCATATATGAAATTTATTGTAATTCTCTCTCTTAATTATTTTGCTCTCCATTCAACATTTCACATACCAAATTAAACAAAGGTACACTCTAAAAACCATGCATCTTTCTGCAGAACAAATGACTTCAGTAGAAAATTTTCACCTACCCGAATTGAGCAGAATGTTAAATTTTTGGCGTAAATTAATCACATCATTCCGCCTTTCCTGGTTAAGCATTTCAGCATGATGTAGTCGTTCACGTAATTCGACAATTTTATGTTGAAGAATTTCTTCTTGACTTAAATCTGCAATGGAAATAAAGTAAAAACTATAGTATTTACCTAACCCAAAAAATAAAAAAATAAAAAATAAAAAAAGAAATAATTTTGTTTTCTTTTAAATTTTTCTGTAAAAAAATATCAATAAAAATAGAAAGGACAAAAGCTTATCTAAATTTAAAAGGGAAGGGGAACACAATCCAACTATTGTGGAATTTCAGGTTTTAGTACTCTTCAAAATCAATACAGTTGACTCGCGATAATCCGACAGTTATGGGACCGAGGGAGTGTCGGATTATCAAAAATGTCGGATTACCAAAGGTTGATTTTAGAACTTGATTGAGTGTGTGCGTGTCTGTGTCTGCAGCAGTGACTTCATCCGACGCGGCGTCGGACTACTCAGCGTGATGTTGGACTGTCAAATGTCGGATTATAGCGAGTCAACTGTATACAAAAACAGAACCTTATCAGACAGCAAAAAAGACTATAACCCAATCTAGATATCTACATGTTTTGCACATACGAGGCAGCATTGAAAAGTAATGCACAACAATTTTTTTAAGGATTACTAATTTGGTCCGGATGTTCAGAGCTGTCAAAATGATAGTTTAAATCTTTCATATTTGACGATCCGATACAACCAGAAAACAGAATTTTATGCATGAGATGCACTGAATATGGTGCCACGATGGGAGAAATGGTGGATATGTTGAAAAATAGTTAAAACCTGCAGCCTTCTTATGCATTGTTTCATTATTAAACATGTTGTCATAAAAAATTGTTGTGCATTACTTTTCAATTCTCCTGCATAGTAACTGGCCAGATGCTATCGTGCATCAGCACAAGTTGATAAGAAAACCTAAGAGCAGTTGTCATTCATTTATTTATCTGCAAGCCAGCTAATTATTCATTTTTCATGAGTATGAAACCAGCTATAAACAATGATCTATCATTCATAAATTTCCAGATTGATAAACAATTAGAAAGTAATGGATAAATAAAAAATGGGTGTCAGGCAATACTTTGTGGACACACTGTATTATCTAATCATATTCTGTATATCCTTCCAAGCGTGTACCAGTGCTCCCTCTATATAATGGGACTCTACATAATACCAAATTTATAACTGCAAGTACATATAACAAATGTACTTGGAAAAAACTTTGTTATATAGATTTGCCATTATAAATTTGACGTTATATACAGGGAGCACTGTACTATATTTCTTTGAATAATAGCCACCCCAGTTTATTACCACCGTCAAATAGACACTGCATCATAGAAAGTTAAAGTGAAATAAACTCTACAACTTTTATTCTTGGAAAATTCAATAACAATTTATTATCATTGGCCTACCACTCACTAAAAATGAAGGCCTATGTGTTTGTTTCAGAAACTCAAATTTTTTTTTTTCCGACTTAAAAACTCATGATTCAAAAAGATATTTTGATATTTTGAAAAGAAAAATTTCCATCTGTATGTGACCAATTTTATGCAGCTAACTCCTCTGAAACGGCATATACAAGAACCAAATAAAAATTACACATACTAGAGGGCACTTAAATTGTACCAATAGTGCATTTATGCCAATTGGGTAAGCCTTTTTAGAGATATTAATTTTTTTTCACAAATGATTGGTTTGGGCCTGATGAGCCGTTTTGGAGTTATTAAAGACCTGGCGCGGCCATCCCCCCCCCCCCAACAAAATATTTCTTTTTTAATAAAAAATATTACCGTATATACTCGATGTATAGCTGCAAAATTTATGACCAAAAAATGCCCCTGAAAAGTGAATGCGGCAATACAACGGGTCAATTTAACGGTTAACTTCATACAGCTTTTTTCGATGAATAAAACTTAATTTTCGAGCATTAAAGTAATTTTTCATATCAATAAAATTTATTTTTGTTCAAAATAACATAGTTTCATATTAAAAAATAAACATTCACATCAATAAAATAATAGTTCATATCAGCAGCAGAACGACCATATTGTCACCCGCACGGCGATTAGGTATTGGGCAAAAGAAATGTCGAAAGAGAAACAGTATGAGGAAGACGGGATTGCTTCGTTCAAGGCATCTGCAGGCTGGTGCAGCCGATTTATGAAGCGTTTTGGGCTTTGTTAACAGCAGAGAACAAAAATCTGTCAGAAACTTCCACCGCATCTCGATGAAAAAGTCATAAATTTTCATTGATATATCATCTGCCAGCGGAAACATCTTCATTATCAAATATCGGCAACATGAACGAGACTCCGATGACTTTCGATATGATCTCTAATCGTACTGTTGCCAGCGTTGGAGAAAAGACTGTATCGGTGAGAACTACAGGGCATGAGAAAACGCATTTCACTGTGGTATTATCATGTTTAGCAGATGGAACGAAACTTAAATCCATGGTCATTTTCAAAAGGAAAACTTTGCCAAAAAAAATAAAGTTCCCTCCCGGGATTATCGTCCAGGCCCACCCGAAAGGATGGATGGATGAAGAAGGAACTAAAACATGGCTTGTGGCAATACATCGGGTTAATCTATTTCAGATTTTTGGGTCTAAAGAAGGGGGGTGCGGCTATACATCGAGTGTATACGGTAATTCGTACTTAGAGGGATTCTTAAACTACGCATTGGCTTATTTTTCATGGAAATGGACCAAGTCTTTTGAGAGAAATTAATTTTTTTTATAAAAAATGGAGAAATGATAGAAGCATTCATTTCATCAACCCAAACACAATAAAAATGACATGAACTACCTCCACTCATTGAGACAAACCTTTTTTGAAACAAAACTGTTTGCCTGCGAAGAGCCATTTTGGACTAATTAAGGGTTTAAGGACCCCATTTCCCCCCCTAAATACACAAAAAAATTTCTTTTTTAATCAGTATCATGATCTGGTGGTAGGCTTGTGTAAATGTACCATCCTGCCATTACAATTTATATTTTAAGAATTTTTATTATTAAGGTAAATATAAGGTAATTTTATTAAGGAAACAAATAGAAATTTAAAATATTTACCCAAAATTAAAAAAAAAAATAAAATAAAAATGAAGCAAGAATGTGACATAAATCACAATGAATGCATTTAACGCCACCTTCAAATACTGCCCGCATCCCAAAAAGTTAAACTTTATACATAAGGTAAGTGATGTATTCCTCTTTATCAAAATGAAGGTGGCAATAAAAGGTGAAACTACCGTAGTCAGTATTGTATGGGGGGGTTCATTCCCTCTATTTTTGAATCACCCTGTATATGATACAAGCTATTCAAATATTGTTTGTTTAAATTATTTTCAATTTTCTTGTATAATTGGAGAAGAAATTATTTTTAATCACCAACTGTATCCTGATTATAAACTTCAACAATAACTGAACTATTTGTAGATTCAAATTATATTTGTAAATTTACAGCACAACAAATTCTAACGATTACTTGATTAGTTGTACAAATATAGGATCCATTAAATAAACAAAAATATTTTTATCTTCATTGATTTTCTTCATGCTGATAGCAACAGATGAGTCAGGAAAAGCTACAGTTTTATCTCAATCAATAGTAATTATCAGAGTAAAATTATTGAAGAGCAACATGAAAGTCCTACTAATTAGTTTTAATGAGGATATTTAAAAGGGAAAAAATAGAGAAATAATAGAAAAAATTATATAGAATACATGCAAAATGCAATAACAAGAAGATTAAAAAAGCAAACGCAGAAAAGAAGAGATTATTATGATTTGCTAATTTTGAAGTTCCTACTTCCTTTGAAGATCTAAGTTCCTAAAAAACTAGATACTTGTGTTGTATCACAACATTTAAAAGTTATTAATAAAAAATTTTAAGAAAACTAATAGTCACACCTCAACTTAATGTTGTTTCAAGTTATGTGGTTTTGGATTAAAAAAAAAAAAAAATTAATGGGAAAAATATACACCAACTTCAATCAATTTATCAAATATTTTTCACATGTACAAGGGATAGTCATAAAGTTTTAATTATCACCTAGAAAAAATAAAGCTACTTAATTAAGTTTTTGTTTGTATGCGGGTCCTGGTGCATATTGAAATCCCTGTGCCACAATACCAAAGCAAGCAGCTAGAGACCAGTGGCGTAGCCCACTGGTAAAGTGGAGTATCGTGCGGTGATTCGTTTTCTGCATTTGAAGGGGAACAACGCTGTAACAATCCATGTTGATTTGGTGGAAGTGTATGGCAATAATGCACCATCATATGGCACAGTGGTTAGTTAGGTGGTGCAGACGCTTCATGTGTAGACAAATAGGTCTGAATGTTGAATGATGAAGAAAGAAGTAGCATCTCCATGAAGAATCGGGAATCGCAAGAGAGCTGGAGGCTCTAGTGCTCGAAGACCGGTGTGAAACCGGATACATGTTATACGAAAGCCAGATAATATGAAAAAATGTTTGGGTCCCCGGAATTTTGTAATAATGGGTTTCGAGTATATTATCTTATTTGAAATTACCGTATTACTATATCTATAAACTTTCTCTGCAAATATGAAATTTTTAAATAATTATAAGAAAATTAAAAATCAAATTTAATTCGTAAAACCAATGAACATAAAACAAGAAAATTACAATTTATAAACTACCAGTATAAAAAATAAAAGGATAATATATAATATTATGGTTTTCTTCTTCTTGCCTCCTAGACCCTTTTTTACTCAGAGGCATGAGACTTTGCTGTGATTGTTTATTTATTCTCAGTTATTATTTACGTATTATTTTTTCCATGGAATTGGAGATAATATTTTTTTTATTAATTCAGTTTTTATCAGAAAATGTCTTAATGCATTTATAATTTTTCTATTTTTTTTTTATCTTATTGTTTTTTTAGTGCCAATATTAATTGTAGGTCCATTTGCGTATCCTTTTCATCTTTTTCTTTTATTTCTTCTATCATGTTGCTTCTGTGCTCTCTCAATAAATGGCATTCTAGTAGCAGATGCTTGACTGTTTGTATTTCCCTGCACGAGCACTGGTCTTGTTTGGTCTATTTTCGTTATTTTTAAAATCTTTCTTTTATATGGTATCATTGGCATTAATTCTTTATAGCGTTCTCTTGTTAAACTATTTTCCCATTCTCTATTCCATATATCGTGTAGTTTCTTTTTTTAATACTTTATTGATTGTATCTGTTGATATATTTACTATTTCTTTTGGATTAGCTTCATTTCTTGCTCCATTTGCTAATAAATCTGCCTTCTCGCTTCCATAGATTCCCTTGTGAACAAGTATCCACATTAGCTTTATTTCGTATTCTTCTTTCATTAAATTTAGAATCTTTTCAATCAAATATCCTATATTTGTTTTATGATTTTCTCATTTTATAGTCAAGACTGGCATAAGGAATTATAGCACAGCACTTATTTAAATGATTATTTTATCTTTGACTATTTTTAACCAGCAGAGATAGTCAACATTACTTGGAAACTTAATTTAATGACATTCATGCTTAGCATAAATTCAAACAAAAAACAGGCCACCTTTTCTAATCCTTCTTTACAAATTCCAACCAGAGGTGCCTTATGAAGAAGTATAAAATTCCTGTTCCAACTTAATCTCTTAATAATACTTTGGTCCATAGCTCTATGAATTTTGTTTTTTTCTCCATTGTTACATTATCTTAACAACAATTACTTTCTTTAACAATATGGATATCACTATTAACATTATTATTAAAAGTAGAGAAAGACTTCTATAAGGATGGAATCAAGCTACTTCCAATTGCTTGGGATCCATCTTTTGTCTCCTTATTTCTTAATTTTTTTTTTTTTTTTAATTTTCATAATCAAACTGAATCTTTGTAAGTTGTCTGCAATACATAGTATCTAGAAGCGCAGCATCTATAAATGGCATCCATGTTTAGAATGAATATAAAGTAAATTATTGGAAAAATTTCTCCAGTAACATCAAACTTTGTTATACATATTTTAAAGAATGGATGCAAATAAAATGTAAGGCAGCTTTTAATATTTTATTATAGTATTTTGAAAAATAAGTGACCATACTCAAAATATGAATTGGAGTCTTGTGTTGTTCACAAATGCTTGCAAGAATGTATACATACATACATTCTGTTCTTATTAAAATGAAGAAATCTAAGAACAGTAAGATATTAGCCCCCCCCCAGGAGTTCGTCTATTTTTTTTAGCCCTTTTATCTGAACTTTTAATCCTCATTGTTTTTAACCAAAAAATAATTTTCTCATACTTTGTATTTAGAAATTGGAAAAGAACTATCTTTTTTCGTTTCTCATTATTTCCAATTGAATGATAAATCACATGCCGTATGTTGCCTTTTGAAAAATTCACTAGTTCTAAAGACCTATCACCAATACCCCCACAACTTCAATCCCACTGGGAAACTTTGGTCCAAGCTTCATTGTGATGCAGAAATTGCCTAGAGTACTGCTGGCCTAGAGGAATCTGCATCTAATTTTCACTTCATGTCCACAATCGCCACTCGGTTTGTAAGTTAAATATACATTTTTCGTATACATATAAGGCAGTGGTTTCCAAACTTTTTTCAACTTGCGAACCCCTTTCATAAACTTTTTTCGACTCACGAACCCCTTTCACAAAGATCTGAATTGTGCGAATACTGACTTATAAATATGCACATACATGCATACAATAATAGGAATCTGAAAACATTTGGAAATTATAGAAAATATTTGGCGAACCCCTTGAAACATTTTGCGAACCCCCAGGGGAAAACTCTGCTATACAGTATGAGTAAGATTTAAAATAGACTACTGGTATTCCAAAGATTGCAATAACAGCTGACTATCATTCTTGTTGTAATGCAAACTGTCATTTTTTTTCAAAAAATTAAGATGGTAATTTTTTTTTTTCAATTGAAACCAAACATAGGGGACAGGCAGATATGGTAAAAACCAATAAATAGCTCCATTATTCCACTATTTAAAAAGTATTGGGTTATTTTTAAGTAGCAGAAGAATGGAGCTACTTATTGGTTTCACGATGTCTGTCCATCCATCCGTCCCCTTCATAATTTCTGCACTTTTTGAAGATGGTTGAAATTCAGAATGTAGCTTACTATGGGCATGAGTACTTTCACTATTTAGTTTGGTTTTGATTGGCCCACTGGGGTCGGAATTATGGGGATGGGAGTTAGAGAGGACCAAGTGATCTATGTGATATTTAGGTATGTAAGGAATTGAAATTCGATATGCATATTCCTCTAGGCAAAATCTACATTCTATGAAGTTTCGACCAAATTGTCCCAGTGGGGTCAGAGTTGTGGGGATGGCAGTCACTTGGTCTTTAGAACTATGGTAATATATGGCGTATGATATATCGTTTGATCGAAAATGATGAGAAAGGAAAGAAGATAGGGTTATTTTTTATTTTCTAAATACAATAGGGTTCGAGAAAAATAATTTTTTGATGGGGGTGATAAAAAGTGCAGACGAAGGGGTAAAAATTGATGAACTCAGAACTTCCGCTACTTTCCTATACTTCCTCGTAGGCTTAATTTCTTGTTATTGTATATTTTGAGTTGTTTAATAAATAAGAACTTAATAACGATCATGTTCAAGTGTGCATAGGTCTAAAATTACGACTCCAAATGAAAATAAGTCAATGCTCTCTTACACCACAATGGTTTCAACCAGTAACAGTGGCACTTGTTTACACAGTAAAGCTATACGATGTGTGTTGAAGTCATGTACAGGTGTGATTTAAATGATCACGAATAGAATCTGCAGTGGATAATCACACATAAATGTTATAACTGAACTGAACACCAAAAACTGAACAGCATACTGTTATAACATTCACACGGGGATGCTTGCGAAAGGCCTTCAAAAACCAACAGCCTGAAGCATCATCACAGTCCAAGATTCAGGTGAGAACTCGCGACATTCCCCCTATACCCTTGATTTGTCTCCCTGCAACTTTCACGTTTTTGGTCATCTTAAAAAAACAACCACTTATTATTTCTGGGTAGGAAAGGAAAAAGTAGAATCTCTCGGGTTTAAAAGGAGAAATACTGACAATTGGAATATTGCCCTCATCTGGACATAAATAGTTCTTGTGATCAAAAAATATTTACCATTTGCAATACAAATCAATACGAGATTCCAAAAAGAAAAGGAAAAATATTTTTAATCATCTAGATCGAAGAAGGAAATTGATTTTTTTCCAACAAAATTCAAAACTGCAAACTTTTTGAAATGTATTTATACTTAAGATGATCAATTCTGAAAATTCTGGTTTGTTCAAATCCAAGAAATTTACTGGTAACAATAAAACTTTGATTTATGGGCACATTGAAAATCATATCGTGATCACAGTATGAGAAATAAACACTATCACCATTAGGCAATTTTCACGTATTGTCTTTTCTTCTGCACATGCGTAGTTTCCCTAGCGGTCACTATGCGAAATTACTCTCACTTGCTATACAACTATACAGTGAGGAGTGAAGGAGTGGTTAATACAGGGTGAGGCATTTATCTTGAGACAACTGGATATCTCTGAAACTAAGCATTGTACGAAGAAATGTCCAAAATCAAAAGTGAATTATTTCGCGGGGGAAATTCATTAGTTAAAAATTTACCACCACCCTCCCCCCTTGTGAGGAGGGGGGGGGGGGAGGGGAAACTTTGAAATCTTAAATGGTATATTCAGATTGTACACAATAATCGAAAAATGTTTTATTCTTGGTGTTTCTTCAATTGATCCAACCGTTTAAGAGATACAGGCCCTAAAAGTGTGGAACATTTAAAGTTTTGAACCCAATTTTATCGATGAAGACAAAGAGATAGAGAGTGGGTCTTACAGACATTCCTATTCTGCTTTTTAATGGTCTTTAACAAACCCAAGTCAGAATTTCAAAAATCCAATATTTTTCAATAGACACAAACAATACCTCCATAGAACTGCTGCCCCCAAAAGTTTATTTGTGCACTAAAAAATTTAGAATTTTTGAAATTCTGACTTCAGATTCTTAAAGACCATCAAAAAGTAGAATAGGAATGTCTGTAAGACCCACTCTCTATCTCTTTGTCTTCATCAATAAAAATTGGGTTCAAAACTTTAAAAGTTCCACACTTTCAGGGCCTCTATCTCCTAAATGGTTGGATCAATTGAAAAAACACTAAGAATAAAACATTTCTTGAATTTTGGTACAATCTGAATATACCATTAAAAATAGGGGTTCCTATTTAAAATTTCAAAGGTACCCCTCCCCCAAGTCCCCCTCACAAGGAGGGGGGTAATTTTTTAACTAATGAATTTCCCCTGCGAAATAATTCACTTTTGATTTTGGACATTTTTTTGTACAATGCTTAGTTTCAGAGATATTCAGTTGTCTCAAGATAAAATTGTCTCACCCTGTACATGAATTAGTAGTAATGTATTCTCCTTCAATTCTCCTTTAAAAATAAAAAAAAGCTTCAGAATCATTAGATATATAAAATATGTACAATTTATCTAGTACAGCAGTGATTGAGTCTGTGCGTTGGCACCATAACTGGCAATTATAATGCTTATTCATGATGTTTTAACAAAGAAACCACAGATATAAAATATATATCATTTTCTAAATTTAAATTACTATTGTTGTTTTGAAAAAAGCAGGAATCAATTTTATTTAACGTAATTTTAATTCTTGACTTTCTCCATTATTTCCATGTGGATTTTGCATGTATCAAATGATTTATAATGATATTCTGTATAGAAATTAGTAGTAATGTATTCTCCTTTTTTTAATATAAAATTTGATAAATGAAAATGTCAAATACACAAAATTGGTAAATATATTAATTTTATTATTCTAATTTTCCATTTTATGGAAATTAGAATTAAAAATTAGAATTAGAATTAAAATTACGGTAAATAAAATTGATTCCTGCATTTTTCAAAACAACAAGAGTAATTTAAATTTAGAAAATGATGTATTTTTTCTATCTGTGGATTCATTGTTAAAAAATCATGAATAAGCATTATAATTGCCAGTTTTGGTGCCAATGCAAAAAATAATTTGCTGTATACCATAATAAATCATATATATTTCAAAAGCCCTAAAATAGAGAAAGAAAAAAACCTATATTCCATAAATTTTAAATACATTTCCAAGATGGATTTTACGGTAAATCTGGCTACATATAATTTTATTAAAAAAAAGTATATCGACTTGGAAAGGTTATGAATAAATTATGAGGATTGAAAAAACTTTTTGTATTAGAGAAATAAACTCAGATAAAAATAAAGAATCTTTTGAGTCATAACTAGGGGCCGGACTTTTATGCAATAAAAGACAACAAAATATGCATGCAAATATGCTTTAAAAATAATGGAAATATGCAAATATTTAAGTGTATTAAAATTTATGGTTGTTTAGAATAGTGGAAGTTTTTTTTTTTTTTTTTTAATTGATTTAGAACAAGAAAGTGACTATTCAAAAAACCGTTTATTAAGATTTTTTTGCTGCACAATTTGCTACTAAAACCATTTTTAAATTTTCTGCAGTAAAATTCTGCCTGCTTGTTGAAACTACATTTTTGCATACAGTCGAACCTTCATATCGGAAATTTTTGACCTACCACTCTCTAAGAGTGAAGGCCTGTGTGTTCGTTTCAGAAAGTAAAAAATTTTTTTTTGCTGAAATCGACTTAAAAACTCATGAGTCAAAAAGATATGTTGAAATTTTGAAAAAAAAATAATTTCCGTATGTACGTATATGACCAATTTTGTGCAGCTAACTCCTCTGAAACTGCATATAGCAGAACCAAATAAAAATTATATATACTTAGAAGGTACCTTAAATTGTGCCTTAGCTTAGTTTTTATGTCAATTGGGTTCAAACTAGCAAACCGAACTGAATAAACTCGATATGTACGGACTTCTCTCATTTAGGCAAATCTTTTCTGTAAAAGACTTGTTTGGCTGTGATGAGCAGTTTTGGAGTTATTTGCGCCCCCCCCCCCCAACAATTTTTTTTTTTTTTATTATTATAAAAACTGATTCAAGCATAGAGGGGGTTCTTTAACTATGCATTGGCATGTTTTTTATGAAAATGGGCTAAGCAGTTTTAGAGAAATTAATTTAAAAAAAAAAAAATGAAGAAATGGTAAAAGCATTCATTTCAGGACTCCAAACACAATAAAAACGTCATGAACACCTTCCTCTTATTGAAAAATGCAATTTTCTTTTTTGAATTCCTATCATCAACTCGTGGTAGGCCTGTGCGAATGTTCCATTCTGCCATTCCAATTTATTTTATTTCCTTGCATTTTCACGTTTGATTCGGTATAATTTTCTCTCTCTATCTCAAAACTTTTTCTCAGAAAATATTGCTATGTCAAATTTTGACTTTGTGTGCCAGTGAAATGCAAAGCATTTAAGATTTTTTCATTATGAGAAATTTTTCGTACGAAATTGAAAAGAATTTGATGTTACTTCCATTAGAAGACGATTCTTGTGCATTACGAAAAAAAATTCACGAAAAATTGGTAAGTCTCTGATGCGTTTCTGACGTTCGTGGTGCCACATGGACATAACATAGCTCTCCTATAAAGGTCCCATTTTATCTCCTATTGTTCTCTGTACTCTCACAGTACATTTATTAACCTAAAATCATGATTACAAGTGACCCTCCATACCTCAAAACCTCTTTATCTCTGATTTTTTTCTGCTCCTGTGAAATTCGAGATATCGAAATTCGACTGTACTAAGAAATAGAAAACTGAGTACCTGTGGATAAATACAAAGACATAGAAGAAAACACAACCTCTTGTCCATATTAAAAATTTAAAAGCTCGTATGCACATTTCGACTGCCCTTGCAGTCATCAATCAGCAGAATACGAAAAAGTTCGTTCAACATTGCACAAGGTACATGATGCATACTTAAAGCACGCAATGATATCAGAGATAGGCAGTTCAGAGTCTTCGGGAAATATTTCCCTACATACAATGTGTGAAAAATCTTCACTTTCTGAAATTCCTGAGTTTCAACAGGTGCTCAGAAATAGGTTTTTTGTTTTTACATAACGTGCCGCTAATAAAAATAAATGGACAAGAATATGCATTTACATGTATATGCTCTAATTCAAAGAATATGTACTAAAGGTCAAAACATGCAATTTTATGCATTATAGAAACAGCTTTTATAAACAAGTTATATACCCAAAATTCATTATCCATAAATTTCATGAAGCTGCATACTTGCAAAAAATATGCATTTGCATAGAAATCCGGCCCCTAGTCATATGTTCCCCTAAATAGAACCAAAACAGTTTAATAGTACATATAAAAATTTTATATGTTCTGCAGGGTGATTATAAATTCACTATACATTTTGGTGAAATCATTAACGAATTTCATTTATTTGCACACCCAAACACACCCAAAGTGAATGTGTGTATGGAAGTTACAGTCAAAGGTCTCTGGGCCCTTCATGTTTGCCGAGGGGACTATCAATGGTAGCGTGTACCTCGACATGTTGGAGTAATTCCCGGAGCCACAATTGCGAAATGAACGATTTAGGATACCGTTGTGTTCCAACAGGATGGGGTACTATCGCATTTGGCCAACATCGTTCGGGACTAACTGAATCACGCATTCCCAGGCAGATGGATTGGTCAGGGCTCGCCAAGACTGTGGGCTCCAGTCCTCAGATTTGACCCCCATGGATTTCTTTGCGTGGGGTTTTATCAAGTCCAAGGTGTACCAGGTCAGGATTACGCACCATTGCACAGCTGAAACAATGGATTACAGCCGCGGTGGAGGACATTACCAGGCCATGTTGGAACACTGGGAGCTGTGCCGGGATGTGCAAGGGGGACACATTGAAATTTACTAAGAATATATCCTTGTATGATATCTGGTTGATGCATACTGTAATTGCTGCAATAAAACTGAGTTTTCACCAAAATGTATAGTGACTTTATAATCACCCTGTATTTTATAATAAAATGAATAAATTTTTGTAATGACCAATAGACAATATTCAGGCAGATAATATCGAAAATTCATAACTATCGATAATCGATATTCGGTGACAACCAAAACCAACAAGACGCACATACAGGGTGAACAAACTTCAAGGGGTAATTCCACAAAAGAAATAAGTTCATATCAATATCTATCCATAAGTTCATAGTTTCCATTGAAACAGCAATATCTGTATGCACGACACCATGCCCTCATAATACAGACTTTAGTTTTTTTTCTGTTGCAGAGTTACTTTTGAGTGATCATCACCAGAGACACAATGGTTTGGTACACATTAGGAACAAGCCGAGATGGTTCTTCATATGCAGAGAAGCACATGGAAATAGTCAAAAGGCTGTACGGATGTACCAAGAAAAATACCACGACATACAGCACCACCTGAATCACAAAAACGTTTGCAACCATTTTTTGGCAATCCAAGATGCGACATGTGAACTCTTGCATTGCATCCTAAGGGGACCATTCGAACATTTTTTGTAATATTGACACAATTACCAGCACAGTAATGTTCTGTTCTGTCCAGTTCATATGCAGGTTTTGTTCCTTTTCTCGTCAGGAATCGCCTCTTGAAGTGTACCCCTATTGTTTAGTTCATCCTGTATGTACATTGAGTAGACACAATAATAACCAGTTGAGAATACACGGTACTGAGTTGCCAGGACGATGATAATTAAAAGAATCGTACTATATTCGTGAAGACAGTCGTTCCATTGCCATTTTTTTCGAATTTTTTGATTTTGAATTCAGATTTGAATAGGGCATCCAAAATTAAGTAAAAGTTATATCGTAAAAGGCACACGTCCTATCTATTCGAAACATGACCAAAACGGTAGTTGAATTTATTCATGTTGGTCCTTCCAGCCGATAGATAGGGCACGTTCCCAATTAGATAGGACATGCCTGCCTATTAAGTATAACTTTACTTTTTGATGCTCTATCCAAATCTTTAGTGAAAATCAAAAAAAAGAAGAAAAAAATCAGTGACAGAACGACCTACTTTGTGAATACAAAAACGGTGCTTTTAATTAACATCATTTTTTCAATGCAGTACCATGCATTCTCAACTGGTATAAGTTAAATGTTAGGCGCTACTTGGAGAATAGTTTCCCAAGGACAAATAAGATGAAAATGCTCTCAGAAGTTTTTTAATAGACTGCAGGGTTCGCAAGTTACTTGCAATTTATGCGTCAAATGGGCATTTTTGCTAAAATTTGACTGTTTTTCAGGCTAAGGAGTCAAATTGACTCGTGGATTTTGGGTCCTAGAACAAGCACTGAGACTACATACGTTTTGAAAAAAATTACTTTGAAATTTGATGACAGACATGCATCTAATGTATGGGGAGGGGGGGTAATCGTGCTGAAGTGCAAAGACTGTACACAGAGGTTTCCACAACTACATCTCCCCAATAAGAACACATTTCAATGTTTGGATCTAACTTCTGAGCGAGACAGGATCTTTCAAGATAAAAGCGACAGAATCGCAGTAGGTCACCATCTGTACGAACAACTGCATCAGAAGAAACCGTGCTGCAGCATGTCGAAGAATGAGAGACTGTCTAAGAAGAATTAAATTGAAGGATGGTGT
Source organism: Rhysida immarginata (assembly GCA_023313115.1). NCBI lineage: Eukaryota > Metazoa > Arthropoda > Chilopoda > Scolopendromorpha > Scolopendridae > Rhysida > Rhysida immarginata. The sequence goes on along the minus strand of JAHWFO010045454.1, from coordinate 7,224,001 downwards.
CGGCCACATAACAATCTGGAACATTCTAAAAGTAAACCTGCTGCATCGCTACCATCTGCCATATCACATTTCCAAATCATTTTTCTTGAAACTCATGCTGTCTAATAAAAAAAACTTTCAAGAACATTGTCGTCTTATTTTGTCCAAGTAGCACCCAACATTTAACTTACACCCTGTATAATTAGTACATAAATACAGTCGAACTTCGATATGTCGAAAAAATTTTATTTCCCTACATTTTCACGATTACTTTCCCTCATTATCTTGAAACATTTTTTCGGAAAACCTTGCTACGTTAAATTTTTCCTGTGTGCGCCAACGAAATGCAAGGCACATTTAGAGTTAAGATTTTTTTGTAAAGAAAAAAATGTTCATACATAAAAGAAAAAAATTTGACATCACTTTCGTTAAAGTTAGACAATTCTCGTGCATTACAAAACAAATTCACGAAAATATTTTTGATCCCGTTGGCAAGCCTCGGTTCATATGAGATGACTGAGCATGCGCAGTTTGTGCGTTTCTGACGCTAGTGGCGTCACTTATATGAGGCGTAACTCTTTGTACATCTGCCATTTTATCTCCTATTGTTCTCTGTATTCTCACAGTAACTTAATAACTTAAAAATCCTCATTTAAAAGTAACCCTCCTTTTCTAAACAACTCTTTATCTCGTTTTTTTTTTCTGTTCTGCGAAATTCGAGATATGAAGGTTCACCTGCATTCTGTTTTTATGGTTTCATGCTTTATTCTCACGCCCCACTTATACAGGACATGAGCCTGCAGTTGTGTGTACACTAATAATCTATACTTTCATCTTTACAGAGCATCAATGGCAGACTATCACTAACAAAAGAAATGAAAGACACGTCATGATCATTGCACTATGTGCACAGCACAGCGATGTTGAAATTGAAACAATTTTGAAAGTTGCCAGATGGTTTGGAACAAAGTTCGGAAGGAGTTGGAAGCCTCAGGCGGACATGTGTCGCTTTTAGCTAAGCTCAAAACGCACGCACAGCATTCAAATTGTATGAGAACACAAAAATTTTTACAACAGGTGCAAAATATTATCGATGTGAATCCAGGAATGTCCATCAGAGCTATCTTCTGAGATCTCCAAGTTTCCGAGGGCACAACCAGCACAGTGGTGCACGAGGACATTCGTTATAAGTCGTACATTCTGAGGAAATACAAGAACAACAACTGGTTTGAGCAAAGTGGTTATGAGACAAGGTCACACTTCCGGAGGAACCTGGCTGTGTTTTTTTTTTCCAATAAAAAAAATTTCGACCAGGACTAAAAGTTGAACTAGTAAAACGACAGATGGTTATGTGTGGATCCTTCGGTGTCCCACTGTGGTGAATAGTGAAGAACATATTGTGCCATCACACTTCTTTTCACAGGGTCTTCGAGTGAATGCTGCTGGCTACATTGTGGTATTACAGTAATTCTGTATTATAAGTCCAGTACAATTGTACAGCCATGCTGTCACTAAGTGTCTTACAGCCCAATGGAAGGCAGATAGCCGGTTCACAGATCGGGAATTTTCCCTACCCAAGCCATCAGAAAGTTTGATGAACTTCCAATAAGAAATAAAGAATATGAACTGGAGGAGCAAACTCGCAAATAAATGATATTACTTAAAAAAATGGATGAAAAAATTCTGCGACCTGGATTCGAACCAGGAACCTCGTGTGCCAGATGGTAGAGGTGTTGAGAATAATATTAAAGATATAAAACCTAAATTGCAAACGATATTCACATGAATACAAAGTGACACTATCTATCTGCGCATGCATACAATGGTAAGTTAGTGATGCGCCAGTTCATGAACGGAAATTTGGTGCGTAAACCGAAACAAAAACTATTGTTCGTAAACCAAATTGTTCGTGAACCGAGGTTCCACTGTACATAGAGAATCTGGGTTCGAGTCGCTTGGATATTACCATGGAGGACATGCACCTGATGGCGGAAGATTGCGATCACTGGAGATCCTCCATAGTGCTACCGCCCTCACGACCCTAACGGATAAGCAGGTTTGAAAACTAAGCAAGTAAAATTTAACTTCTTCCCAAGGCACAGGGGCAATCGCTTTGGGAATACGTCTGGAGGTTTGGAGTTAGGAAAGCAAGTTTTCTGCGAAGTAGACGAGAAACGGTGGAAGAAGCGTAGCCATTTTTTGACGCGAGGGAGCGGATAATGCAGAATTCAGACATGAGAAGAGGGACAGACGTGGCTGGCATTAATTTGGAAATGCCATGTTTTTCACAGGTGAAATTATATGTAGCTTGCTCAAAAATCGGCACCCTGGATAATTTGTTTGACTAGCACAGGTTGGACAAACGTAAAACCTAGTGTATCGTCAAGCTTTCGAGTAAAAGCTGGGATTTAAATAAAATTGTCCGGTCAGTGAATTCGAATCTCGGCTGAGAGGTCTGGGTGTTCTAGTCCCACCACAAGAACCCATAACAGCCTTTTTTATATACACAAAACAATTGCAGGTGTTCAAGTGAAACAAATTAACATTCTTCACTCTTCATGAAGCCTGGTACCCCAACTAGTACAAAGTAAATTTTAAAAAAAATACAGGGTGTACATAAAAGGTCTGACACATTTTATCTGTGTATTACCCAATGATATCTAAAACAACTGGATCGCTGACCCTATGCGCAGTCGGCATTGAGAAGTGAATCCAAAATACGTCATAAATGTTCCCTTCGGGTCATTAAGTAGTAGCGTCAGGTGGCCTAAAAAGCAAGGTTAAATCCCTGAAAAACACTCATTCCTCATAAACGATCCCTTCAGGTCATTGGCTAGTAGCTTCAGGAGGCCTAGAATTACGGCCTCAGTTCTCTCCCAGTGAGTCAGCGATCCAGTTGTTTTAGATATCATTGGTATTACCAAAACACTAATAAAGATAAACAAACGGATTTCAATATATGAAACTGTAACTGATAAAGTTTTATTGTGTTTCACAATTTTGCTGCTAGAGTGTGGGAACTGTACATCCGGGTTATAAAAACAAAAGATGGCTACTTCACAGGAGAGAGCACTAATAGTGTATTGGTTTATCGAAACGAAATCGATGACTCAAACACAGAAATTTTCTAAGACAATTTAATAAGGATCCACCATGTCAAAATAGCATTTTGGATTGGGGGAAAAGGTTTTTGGAAACTGGCAGCGTGCTATGCAAAAAAAGTTCGGCCCATCCAAGCATAGCAGATGAGGATGTAGAAAGACGTTTGATCAGAGCCCTAGAAAATCGATGAGGGGTTGCCTACAGCTGTTACAATTGTATCCATACAAGATTCAGCTTGTAGAAGCTCTCCAAACCGATGACAAACCGAAACGTATGAAGTTTGCTGTTTACATGTTAAACAGCAGGGTTCATTCTAGACTTAAAAAAGGGCAGGGTGCTAAAGGCTAAAAAGGGCACGACGTTATCAAAAAAGGGCACTTAATTTTCTAAAAAGGGCATTACGATTTAAAAAAATATTTTTTCTATAAAAAATGTGCAGTTATTTTTGAAGTTCCTTAACCCTCTGCAAGATTTTTAGATTTTTCTTTGCGGGTGCATTTTCATGCATCGGGGCGTGTAATCAGGGTCAAAGGGCAGCGAGGCGGAAATTTTTCATCAAAAAGGCAAACGGGGTGGCACGTCCCGTAAACCCTACCTAAAATGAACCCTGAAACGGGATTGAAGACGATGGAGATTATCTTCGGTGTGTTGCGTTTTCTGACGAGGCAACATTCCACGTTTCTGGACACGTTAACCAGCACAATGTTCACATTTGGGGATCTAAAAACCTGCACTGTGTCTGTGAAATATAAAGAGACAGCCCAAAAGTCAATGTCTGGTGCGGGTTTATGCACGATCGCGTACTAGGACCCTTCTTTGCATAACCAATCGTTACTTCCATTACACTTATGGACATGTTGCAGAATTTTGTATTCCCGCAATTATGACTTGTCTCGGCTTTAGTTGAGAGTGACGTCACGAGTGAAGCAGTTACAGTTCATTCACATGAAGAAATAGTTCAAATAATTCTCTGTATAAGAAGTTCAAAATTCTTTCTGCAATCATATGTCCTGTTTTTTCTTCTCGATATAATAAAAAATCGGCGGATAGAAAAGTCATTTGATGAAATTAAAAAAAAAAAAAAAAAAAAAAACCTAAGTAAAATAAAGTTGGTCTGTAGTCGAGATTATTTGATTATAAAATGGCGGCGTCTTGTTCCGTAAAAGACGTGTCAGAAATGAAAGATGATAGAGTTTCCATGAAAGGATTAAAATATTTCCCATGGGACTATTCGACTATTCTACTAGGATACCATTCGACTATTCTACTTTCGAGAAGCCACGCTATTATAGGACGGTATACAAGTCTAACGGCGGAAGGATACGATGTTGTGCACTATGCCCGGTAAACGACGTCATTCCGTGACGTCACTCTCAACTGAAGTTGAGACAGGGTATAGATGAACTATGGCCCGACATTCTCTTCCAACAGGATGGAGCACCAACACAATGGGGGACAATTGTTCGTGCTGTTTTGGACGAAAAATTTCCATGTCGTCGGATAGGAAGAGATGGACCTATCTCTTGGCCCCCTCGATCACCCGACATTACGCCACTGGACTTTTTCTTTTGGGGGTTCGCGAAGGACCAGGTGTTCAAGACATTATGGATTTGAAACGCTGAATCCCAGTTGCTATTAATAAGGTGGATGTCGATATGCTCAAAAGAACATGGCAAGAAATTGATTATCGGCTGGATATCCTCCGTGGCTATTAACAAGGAGCACACGTTGGGGTCTACTAACTTGGTTTAGTAAAACTTTTTCAGTTACAGTTTCATATATTGAAATCCGTTTCTGTTTATCTTATTAGCTTTTTGGTAATGCACAGATAAAATGTGTTCGACCTTTTATGGACACTGTGTATTGTGCATTACTTTTGAAGTGACCCTCGTATTTACGTTTGAAAGTCGGGGATGTAACCTGTCTTTATTTATTTATTTATTTATTTATTTAAAGTTGCCAAATTGGTCGAACTAAATTTATAATTTGTAAAACATAAGAATAATGATGGATAATGTTAGTGGTGACTATGATATTGCCGTCGTTGGATTTGTGATGCGATTGTTGGTGGTTGTTGTGAATGTGATGATAAGGATTCATGATGATGTTCCTGGCTTGGTTATTGCTATATTGATAGAGTAGGCGAATGCAATGTGCTCCGCGGGAGGTGCATGTGGAAACGATTAATTCCATTTTACAATCGCCTTACTCACATGGACATGAGGAAAACGTTTCTTTAATAAAATGGACTCGAGTTATTAAAAAAAAAAAAAAAAATGTGATCTCCTTTATCTGATCGTACTTTGGTCATCGTCTCTCCTCATCGATATTAAGGTTAACGGCTAAAAATACCAGAATCTCACGGATTAATTGTATTATAGTTCGCTGGGGAAGGATTAGCCAAGAGTGCTCTCTCCGGGCTTAGGAGGATCTGTTGTTGTTGTTTTTAACTCGAGCGATTTACAAAGAAAAGTGCGATTTCTGAGAACGAAGAGTTTTTTTCCCCCCCCACGGGCTGTATTATCTTGCAAAGCCCGGTTATCGACTCTCTTCTCGGAAAGTCCAACGCCAGATTTCCACGACCTCGCCATAAAGGCTTAGGCCTAATGACAATAGCCGAACGGAACTCGTTACTCTACGCGCTACCTCTCTACAACGAACGTAATGCTGAGAAAAGCTTACCTGGACCGGTAAAAAAGATGACCGTCGTGAAGGGCACGAGCAGGAGAAGAGCAAAAAGCAGTACGCCATGCTTACGAAACTTCATTGAAGAAGCAGGTAGCATCGCACACCACCTCCCTCGCCGCCGCCGCCACTCGAGTACTACTACTGCTGCTGCTGAGCTTTTTATCTCTGCGATTGGGCGTCGGTGGTCAGCGATACAGAAGGTCCACGGAGTAACGTCCAAAGGGCCGATCGGCTATGGCAGAGTCTTCCAGCACCACGAGGAAATAGGAATTCCCGTCCATACTGCCCACACTTTTCCTTTTCCTCGCCTGCGACGAAGAAAACCAGCCGCGCCGCTGTCACCTCCGCCTCCCGTGACTGCTGGTGGTTCTAGCAGCTGACTCGATCCCTCGGCGCCGCCGCTGCTGACACCGCCTCGCGTCGAATCTTCAAAATCAACGCTATTGACACTCCGCCGCCGACACCCACTCGAGCAGACAACACCAAAGAAATCGCACAAAGAAGTTATAAGTTATCGCTTTATCGCCAGTGTTGCGTTATCGCATTCAACTGGAAAGCAGCTGTTGCTGTTGTCTAATCCTCCGGATGAGAGAAGGGGGGGGGGGGGGGGGGTTTAAAAAAAAAAAGATTTTCGCTTACCTGGCCGTTTTTATAAATAGGTCACGAGGTTGAAAGGAGCCGACGCGAATCTTAAGCCGTTCGTTTGCCTTTGCCGCCTTCTCTCTTTGCCTTGGCTGTTGTGAGAAGAAGGTGGTGATGAAAACTGAAACAACGCAAGGTGAATGACTTAACCGGATGCAAAGTTTATTCTTTGATTTTTCTTTACAAATAAAAAGAATAAGAAAAAATAGAACAAGAAAAAGGAATCAAGTAAAGTTCCTATTTCTTTTAGCAGTCCACTCTCGTTTGCGCACTCGACCTTTGCTCTCGCGTCTTGTTCGCGTTCGTGTAGGGTTTGTAAATCGCCGCTTTTTACTCTTTGATTAGGCTGTCCAAGTGCATCTAAAATTCACATTCTAATTATCCGGCCTCAACTTTCTAGTTGGAGAGAAGACGGAAGAGAAGTGGGCGAGGATGAATGGGGAGTAATTTCATTTGATTGGCCGACCACCACTTTCAGATGGTGGCCTGTTTTTCAGTTCGTCCATACCAACTTAAAAATTTTTTTTTCACTGAAATCGACTTAAAAACTCACGATTCTAGAAATATGAGGAAGAATCCTTATTGAGGCACTTCTCATTACGAGACACAACGAGTTTTTCAATGCCGATGTAATAATCATCTGGCGCCAATGACTGAATCCAAGTTACTTCAAAAAGCGCTAGCCAATACAAAAAAACTTGAAATGTTGTCTGCAGGGATTGTGTTGATTCATGACAACGTTTCAAGTGAGACGTTTTTGACCATCCCCTTTACAGTCCTGACTTGGCGCCCAAAATGAAGAGGTTTCTATGAGGAATACATTTCCAACATGAAGCGCAGTAACGTCATTGGTGGCATACACCCAATCGTTCTTTACTTTCTGGACGACCCTTGTATTTTGGAAACTTTATTCATTGTCTCATGTTTCAACATAATCGCCATATCATTTATATGCAGCGGTCCTAATGTGTAACCAGTTTATGCATATCCATGTCAAAAAACCAGTTCGGCTAATTGCGAAACCACCGTACGCTTCTGCATTGATTGTGTAAGGAAATCGATCAAACTGGATAGCATTATGCCACGGCCTTCTAGAAACTACCGGGTCTGAACATGACGTCAATAATGGATTGTTGCAGTCAACACCACCTAAAAGCAATGCCACCTAAAGACAAGGCCTGTTCACTGAAAAACCCCTAATTTTTGGTAGACATCCAATAATAAGCCCTAAATCTCGCCCTCTGCTGATGATGTAACAATGCATGGTATTTCTGTGAACAGGCCTTGTCTTTAGGTGGCATCACGGCATATTTCTTATACCGTGAGTGGCATTGGTAATAAGCCCTAAATTTGCCCTTCTGATGATGATGTAGCAATGCATGACATTTCAGTGAGCAGGCCTTTATTATAGGTTGTATTGCTAAAAGTCGTGTTTCAGAAATAGAGACAGTCAGTCTCAATGGGCGAGGCAAAAAATATACCATCGAAAACGTCACATTTAGCTCGAGTTTTGAAACTGCAACTTCTACCAACACATCCTAGAAAGAAAGCCTGCGCACTGAACCGCCATGCATTGCTACATGATCATAAGAAATCATAATTTAGGGCTTATTATTGGTAGAAATACGATTAACAATGCCTTTTTATGATGATGTAACAATGTATGACCTCTCAGTGAGGAAAGTGAGATTAGCGAAGCTTTCGAGATCAGTGAGACGATTTTCAGTTTCTCCTCCTCCCTACCTTTCATCTACCGGATGAGACGTCAAATCCGTATCTCGACTTTTGAAACGGAAAAATCTCTTACTCCTCGATTCCTCGAGTTTTGAAACATGGCCAAATATAAGTCCTGAGCCAAGGCTAGCTAGATAAACAGGCCTTGAAGCGAAGAAGTCACCCGAACATCTATACTCTGTCTAACGAAAGTTGGAGTAGGCGTGTCCAAACAACAATGTAACCTTCATTGTTTTCAACAAACGAAAAAGTACTTACTTACTTACTTTTCAAACCCGCTTATCCATTAGGGTCGCGGGGGCAGCAGCACTATGGAGGATCTCCAGCAATCTTCCGGCATCAGGCGCATGTCCTCCCTGGTAATATCCAAGCGACTCGAACCCAGATTCTCCATGTAGTCTAGCCACCTGGTTCTAGGCCGACCCCTTGGCCTCTCATCCACCGGCTTGGGAAATAACTGCCTAGGAAGGCCGGTTTGCGGCATCCATATCACGTGGCAATACCAGCTCAACTGAGATCTCTCAATGCGGAGAAGTAGCGGCTCAACACCTAAAGATTCCCTTATTGTGCTGCTGTGCACTCTATCTAGTAGGGTAATACCTGCCACATCTCTCAGAAATCTCATTTCGGCCGCTTGTACCCGCGATCGCACTCTTTTGGTCATTACCCAAGCCATAGGTGAGAATGGGGGCAAAGATAGATTTGAAGACGGAGAGCTTGGCTTTGTTACCCAGCTCGCGTTTCGTTACAACGGATCGCCACAGTTCACGTCTGGTACAGCTTGCTGCACCGATCCGAGCATCCAATCTTTTTCCTGCCGCCCATCACTCGTGAATGCAATCCCGAGATACTTGAACTTCTCCACCTGTCTCCTCTAACATGGAGAGCGCACTGAGCCAACACCACCTAGACAGAGGGCCTGCGCACAGAAACGTCATACATTGTTACATCACTCTAAAGCGGCTATTGTTAATCGTATTTCTACCAATAATAAACCATAAATTTGGCCGTTTGATGATGATGTAACAATGCATACAGATTCTGTGTGCAGACCTTCTGTCTAGGTGGTGTTGACTGAGCTGGCTGTCGAAAAAGCACTGATTGTTAAAATCTAAGATGAAAACAATAAAGGTTACATTGTTACTCGGACTAAGATGATCAGATGACTTTTTCGCTTCAGGGCCTGTTTATCTAGCTGGCTTTGGGCCTGAGCGCGGAAATGTCATACATTGTTAAAACGTCTTAAGTAGTCATCTTTAATCACATTTCTACCAATAATAAGCCCTAAATTATGATTAGGTATGATGATATAACAATGTATGAAATTTCTGTCCGCAGGCCTTCTCTTTATGTGGTGCTGTTGCAGCACTAAGATTATGACGTTGAACTTACTTCTGTAATAGCACCACCCGAGGCTAACGAGAAAGACCGACTTCGGCACTTAAGTCACTTGACCCAACCAATTGCGCCACGGTGGACATGGAAGCATTAACGCTATCTACATGTCCTTAGGGCTGGTTGGAGAAGTACCCAAGTTCGCAGGATGGGACTATCTTTCCTATTGGCGTAATATTCGTTAAAGAGTAAGTATAGATTGGCGCAATTGGTTGGCGCGTCTGCACGGTGAGCGGAAGGTTCCTGGTTCGAATCCAGGCTGTGGAATTTTCTTTCCTATTTTCATCAATAAAAAGGTAGTTTCAAAAATACAATTTGGTTCGCTCGGAATATTTGAAATTGGCGGGCTTCGTTGGACGTCGACAGTCAGCCATGACGGCACCAAACATACAGGCCTTTAAGAATGTCATTACACTAGGAAACGTACCAAATCAAACCCCTGATCTCAAAGAATAACTTTAAGAATTGTCATAGTTGCCTGCTATTCCATTTTAAAAACTGCTCAGTCAATAAAACAAAAAATTTTGTTTTAATCGCCCAGATTTATCTCGTCGCCTCCAAAATAGGCCCCAATTTGATGCTATACACTTTTTATAGGCCTTTCCACTATGGCCTTCAGCATTTTTTGCGGATTTTGTTTTCTGGGCTCAAAACGAAGTGGTCATTTGAGTTTGGGGAACAAGAATATGGTGCTTGGTCGATAACATTCCTGGGTTGGTCAAAAATACGTGTGTGGCGGGGCTTTGTCTTGATATAAAATCCAAGAATTGTTCTTCCACAAATTGTCTTTTCCCAAAGCTTCAGCCCAAGAAATTGCGTGGTTGGCAGCATAAAATTTGAGGCAAACTTTGTTCGATATTTTTATCCATTTCAAAAATCGCAGAACATACTTGAGGTCGATTAACAAAATCAACTGTTGCAACAAACTGGTTAGCCAAAAAAGTTGGTGCTACTATAGGCAGGGTTGCCACCCATCCAGGTTTTTCCTGAGTAGTTCACCTGGACAGTCCAGGAAAAGAGCTTTTTTTCCCAGGCAACATTTGGCTAGAGAGAGAGAGAGAGAGTTTTGAATTGTGTCCAGAAATCACAAATTTTCTAATTGTGCAATTTGAATTTTGTCGAAAAATTGGCATCCTCAACTCTAATATGCGGTCTCCGTCACGTTTACTCAGGGCGGCCGCGTGAATAACAGGTGTTGTCAATTCAAAAAAAAACTTCCCCGCTAAAACCGAACTAAAAATCCGCTAGATTCTAATGTCATTGTCCTAATGTGATTTTTAGCAGATGTTTGTAAAATTTTTGTGTAAATATGCAGTCTACCGTCTGGTGAACGTCATTATTTTAGTCGTTACTAAATGTGTTGTAATTTATGAAACTACACATTGACTTTATTCATACACATTACGAATGTCTGTTAAAAATCGCAAAACAAGATCTGGAGAGCTTTTATGAGCTTCTCACCAACAAAATTCGTCGAGATGTGTCTGGAGTATTTCCACCTTACTATCTCGCATCTGTTTCAAAATTGTTATTTTTGAATCAAGCCAGCTGCGCTCGAGACATATACACGGAGGGTCAGATTATTATGACCAATCGTTGCATCTTGATCTAATTTGCTTGATACAAGAGTGAAAAAAGATCGTTGAACAGCAAAATGGTGATGTTTTTATTAACACCTGTTCGAAAACCTTTGCTGTCTGCAGTTAATAAGATAAAATGTCTCCAATTCGCACAAGAACACAAGGATTGGACATTTGAGCATTGGAAAAAAGTTATGTGATCCGATGAAATCATGTTTCCAGTTGCATTATCCAGATGGCCGAGTGAGAATTTGGCGGAAACGGCATGAAAGCATGGACCCCACATGCACGAGTACAACCCTTCAAGATGGTGGGGGGAGTGATATGGTTTGGGACATGTTTTCCTGGGATGATTTGGACCCTTTAATTCGTGTGGAACAACGTCTGAATAGCACAACATACCTAAGTATCGTTGCTAATCAAATTCATGTCCTATCATGATGATAGCGTGCATATCCTAATGGAGATGGCTTCTTCCAACAAGACAATGCGTCAAGCCACGGTACTCGTATTGTGCAGGATTGGTTTCAAGAGAATGAGGGAGACTTTACCTTGCTTATGTGGTCCCCACAATCACTATATCTCAATCCAATTGAGCATTTGTAGGACGAAGTTGAAAGAGCCATCAGGCAGTTGGTTCCACAAACATCAAATCTCACATAACTGGATAAAGCTATTCATCAGGCGTGGTGCCAGATTCCTTTCATCACCTTTCAACATCTCGTGGAGTCAATGCCAAAAAGAATCGCCGCAGCATTGAAGGCAAAAGGTGGCCCAGCGAAGTACTGATGGGATGGTCATAATAATGTGAACCAGGAGCTAGATAATAACGTAAATCCAATCCCTTTATCTATACTTAGATCCAAAAAAACAGATCCATCTATTTGAGCCGCATGGTTCGTATTAATTTGCGCTAGATCTTACAAAGTAGACCAAAAACAGACAGTAAACCGCATACTAGACCGCTGCACAGTAGCACCAAAAATTTTTTCATACCTATTACGCGTAGTTTTTAAATGAAAAATTCCCGTATTTATTTGACTGAACGCATGTACGTACGGTCTGCCGAGAACTTAATTACTCAGAATCTGTTTAAGATAGAAACGTGAAATGTGGAATATAGAAACGTAGTAGTAATAATAGGTAATATCGATGTATATATGCCTTTAAAATTCTGTCCGACTTCGTCCAGTAGTTTCCGAGAAACTCGCTCAATGCTGTGACTGTGATCAAATTATGTGCAGTAACTTTTCCGAAAAGGCAAATAACAGAACCGAATAAAATGAATATGCTTTTAGAGGGTTCCTTAAAATGTGCCTTGGCGTATTTTTTTATGATAATTCGTTAAGTCTTTTAAAAAAAAGATTATCGTAAAAAGCGCAAATATGCGCCGCGGCGGTTATTCGGTTCAGAGCAAATACGGTGCTGCGCTCTTCAATAGGCTGAAAAATGAAGTGGTGAAAAAAATTTGCAAAGTGTATTGCTTATATTGCCTACCAAAATCGCACAATCGACACTCGAACAGTGAAGTGTACTAACGACAATCGAACAGTACAGTGAAGGGTTTATATAGGGATTGCAGTGCTATAGAATAGAATGCGGCGGTTATTTGCCTTTTTACGGTACTTCTGACTGCGACGAATAATTTTTGTTAATAAATTGTTTGGATTTGGTGAGTCACTTTAGAATTAACGTTTTTATTTAATTAATTTTTTTTTTCATAATTCGAGAAGATATGTTGAAATTTCGCGGGAAAAAAAATTCCATCTGTACCAATTACATATGTAAACAAATTTTGCCCAACTAACTTCTCCGAAACAGGCTCTCAGTGAGATAAATAATTTTTGTATGTAAATTGGTGGATTTTGAAGAACCATTTGGGAGATAGTGAGGATTTTTTTTTTAATATAAATTATAAAAATGATTGGCTATGTCTATCGAAATAACAGAACTCCGAACTGAATATCTGAAAAATTGGACTAGGATTATGCAAGAAGTATTAATGGGAGGCCTGTGCGAATGTACCATTCAACTATTTCTATTTTTTTTTCTTTGCTTAAACGTCGCCACCCCCGCTGCTGGCTCGAACCATATGTTTACATTTCAAACTGTTAATGAGATTACAAAATCAACTTATCTGCTCTTTGTATTTGAGCAATAGTTAGTTGACTTGTTTATTACACGATTGCGACACATGGAGTAAATATACATAAAATTGCATGTAGCGCATTTTTCGGCGCTTATGTGTCCTCGAATTGCATTTGCCTCTTTTTTTTCCTTATTTCATTCCAAAGCAGAACGCAAGAACCGTGTCACGAAGGAAACGTGAAAGTTTTAAAACCTGTTAGCCCGGATTGGTAAGTAAAAGAAAGAAAAAGCCCACGGGCACGATCGGAGACCGTCGTAAAGATAATTTCGAATATTAATACTTCGATGACGTTACGGCCTCCTTTTGCTTCTTTTTTTGTTTCCCACGCATTCATCTTCTCGTTTTCATCCACGCAAATGCAAAAGAAGGAGAATGTTGAAGATCTTTAATTCGTATAATCCCCAAGTTACCGTTAAGAGATGGTTGAATGACGTTACGATGGAGAATCAGGTTAAGGAGCAATGAGGGCGAACAACAATAACGTGAAGGTTTGCGGTGGCGTAGTCACCCACGCCTTTTACGTGACGCGTGACGAGGGCCGGAAGAGCACGCATCGGGGGCAGGTGCGGCGGAACGAAACGGTGCTCTACAAAGTAACTTCCGAGCCACCTTCTTCTGCATCCGTTTCTCATCCTCAAAAAGTCCATTTTTAACTAACTGAACGTTTTAATCTTTTTAGTGTCACCCACTTCATTTTGGAAATGTCTCTGGTTGTTTCCGGACACTTACACCAATAAAAATATATCGCGAACACACAATTTTCTAATATCTGATATGTCCATCTTTGGCCTGGATAACCATCTGTATTCTCTATGGAGGACTCTCCACTAATTTTTGGCACACATTGGTAACTGTTGTAATTGTTCCCCATTCCTCCATCAAAGCAGTACCGAGTTCAGCAACAAGTTGGTCTTGACCTCAACCGTCGTTTCACTTCGTCCACAGATGTTGAGTCAAGGCTCTGTGTAGGCCAGGGCAGTCTTTGAACATCCATCTCGCCATATCACTCCATGACAGCTTATCTTTGTCGTCCTGATAATAACAATCATCCACTCCATAGAACTGCCAGAGAGTGGAAAGCATCTTATTATCCAAAAATCCAGTTGATTTTGATCCGCCTTCATGTTTCCACGAACAACATCCAATGGTCCAAGTCCCCTATATAGGCATTCCACCGCTACTAAATTTCACTGTAGGGATGAACGCATTCTGGTAACAGGTATTCTCCAGGCTGCATCCACACACATTTTCTAACATCGGACTGGAAGCAGATAAACCTGGATTCATCGCTCCGTAGCACCTTCTTCCACTGGTCAGTGTCCAGCTCACACGCTCTTTGGACCTTGTACTCTTTTGTCATGTTTGGTTGTGTGCTGCAGCTCTTCAATGGACTCCATGACCGTGAAGTTCTTTTCGTAAAATATTAATATTCACGGTAAGAGTATTAATGCTCTGAATGAACCCTTCACGGATACTTTGCGCTGATTTTAGCCTGTTTGTGCGTACAGCCCTCTTTTAACGTTCTTCTGTCCCTCTCTGTCATTTACGGAGGCCTGCTTAGGTGTTTTCCTGCACTGATAATGCCGGAGCGTTATCATTTGCATGTCACATCACCAATTGTTGATATTGGATGGCCTAGCTAAGTAGCGGTGACGCAAAGTCACTCAATTCCTGTGGTGTTATTAAGTTGGTGTATGGAAAATGTCGTTTTTTAACATACTGAACTTTGAGCATGGTTTTCAAATGCATCATTTTGAAGTGTGAAGTTTGCTCTATCTGCGCATGTTAGTAGTTCTTTTCATATCATATTTGTTTGGTGTTCTTCAAGCATCAAATGAGACATGGACAAACAACAAATGCGCACCATTTTTCTTTATGAGTTTAAACTAGGGCAAAAAGCAACCGTGAATGATCGGCTGTGGTTCAACGTTGGTTCAAAATATTTCGTTCTGAAGATGAATCCCTCGAAGATGAATTCTCGAGAAGTTGCAGAAGAAATGGGCATGGGTTGCTCAGAGGTTGGATGCAAGAGAAGCTTCAAAATCGTTTCCAAAATCAAATCTGCACCCGCAGAAGGTTATGGTGACAGTTGTATGGTGGTCGGCAAGTGGAACCATCCACTACAGCTTCTTGAAACAATAACAGCTGCAAAATACTGTCAAGAAATTGACAAAATGCATGAACAATTGCGGCACCAAAGTCCAGTATTGGTTAATCGAAAGGGACCAATTCTTCTGCATGAAAACGCGAAACCACACATTGCAAACGTGACCGTGAACAAACTCAACGAATTGGGTTATGAAGTTTTGCCTCACCCCGACCTGTCGCCTACTGATTACCATTTTTTCAAGCATCTCGATAATTTCCTGAAGCAACCAGGAAGCTGCAGAAATAGCCGTCAAAGCATTCGTCGATTGCAGAATTCCAGAATTTTATGTGACAGAAGTGTGTAGATTCTGAAGGTTTTTATTTTGATTGAAAAGGTTTATCCACTGTTAAGATATTCACTTTTACTTTTGACAAATAAAAACCCCATTTTACATGCACCAACCTGATAAAATGCTGCCTCTATTCGACTTCTACGATCAAGCAATTTGTTTTATTCATTCAAATCAGAGTCGTCGTGTTATTTGCATTCACAAAATCGCTCATTCCATCAAATGACACCGGTGTCAGAGCAGTTATTTGCAGGTAGTATACCTAATGACCTAGCTTGCACGTCCAAAACTTTAACTACTATTGTCCCTCTCGAGACGAGCCCAAGAACAGTTTACTCCATAAAGTCACAAAAGTGGTGCTACCAAGGAAATGCAAAGAAACAAAAAAACGAAAAGCAGACACTCATCGTCGGTTTCGTTTAACCTTTTCAAATAACACTTCATTCTCAGCTCTTTCCACCTGAGGAAGCGTCTCCAGAAACAGACGTCCATTGGGACCTATGCACAGATTAGTCCGTTTAAACCAATTAGAAAAGGCTTCTTTCTAGTCGACTCCAGAGACACCCGAAATGACGTCCATGTGTGCAGTCCGAAACTTCTTCGTGCCACAACAAACCTCGAAGTCCAGTTCTTGGGTACTTTTCTCGCCAATTTTGTAGCATTTGTGGAACACACTTCGCCGTGTACCATTCTGCAGGGGAATGGGTTCCACATGATCAGTGCAAGAGAAACAGCTTCGATCTCTTTTCGGTTTCTTCGGAGGATGGTCTCCGTTGTGCATCCACTCCTTTTGGCCGCTCTTTAGTCTCACGATGGTCATAGTGATAAAGCCATGTTTCATCACCAATTAGATACTGTAAATGGACCGTGATTCGCGTTGTTCGAATCCTTCGAGCATTTCACGGCACCAACTGATTCTTTACTCTTTTTGCTCTGAGGTCAACACATAGGGGATCCACCTCGCACATCGGTCCATTATATTCGCTACTTTCAGTGAATATAGAGGGCGCTGCTAATTTTGAAAAATGGCGGCGAAAGTAGGATCCGTTTTCCATCAACATGCTTTGAATATTACACTGTGTGATATTTTTCTGTATGATGATATATTTTTCAAGTGATCGATGTGACAAGCAGCTGCTAGGAATAGCGCTTAATTTCAACTTTCGTTTTAATGCTGACATACCTAAAAAATTTTATTTCTTAGTTGGAAAGTTATTTGTTCATTAAATATGAAAAAGTAGATTCAAAATGAAAATTCTTCCTAATAATAAAGGACTTAATTTTTTGCTTATTAATGACCCACAAACAAAAAGTTATCAAAACTAATGCAGCTAACAATGATAGTGATTTTACCGTAAAATAACGTGCATGTAAACGTATTGTACGTGAAACAAACTTCAAAAAGCAAATTTTGAATATTTTATGGGATATAACAACTTATACAGTTATTTTTATATTGATAAGTAAGGAATAGGATAAACATAACGAAATTATAGATAGCTTCATTACAGTTTGCGATTGTTATATATCACATGGTTTTCGTTCTTATTTTACCAATTTAGTTTTTGTTAACATTTAAGTGTTAACATAATATTTACTACCAACCAATTTTTACTTATATTTTGTTATATTGTCGCACCCGCTGGGACCTAACTCGGCGGTCAGTGACCATACTGATCCCAGCTGGGCGTAGTTTTATCTTAACTTTATTAAATAAATAAATAAATAAATAAATAAATAAATAAATAAATAAATAAATAAATAAATATCATTTCATTTTATTAGTAGTGTATGTTAAAATATGTAAATATTTTCCATCTTTTACCCTACCATTGCTAATTTCTGCTTACAAGGAGGTGATGGAAAAAAATTGTGTTGATACTCATTGTATTTGTGGCTTTTTCCCCCATTGTAAGTTTTACTTCCCAACTTTTTCTAAAGGCTTTATTTTTTGGGAAAAAATTATAATCTTACTGCATGTAACATCGTTTTTGATTTGCAGCCTTAAACACGGCAGTATTCGTTACTTTTTCCTTTCATTTCTTTAGCTGCAACAACGTGTTGAGCCTTATTTAAACTAAGGCGAATCCTACTTAGCTCCGTTCAGGTAAATGCCACAAGGGCGGCGCCACCAAAACTGAAAGTAGCGAAGATGAACTCGCAAAACAGTGCTGACCTCTATCTGTTGGTAATGATACGCGAGTCTGCCTTGACCTTGTTTTCTATACAGCGAATGTTTTCCGGAGTGACTACTGAATCTGCAAGTGTCACGGTAGTTAAAATCGGCTTCGGTGGCTCAGTGTTTGCGTGATCACCTCCGATGCCCGATTTCGCGGGTTCGATCCCGGCCGAGGACAACGAGGATTTTTCAGGGGAAAATCCTGAGATCACGCACTTCCTGGAATTAAAGCCCGAGTAGTCGTTTGCCGTTTGCACATTAAAGACCCTTGAGAGGCAAAATTTGCGGCTCCTTTAACGCCGTCCTTATATGGCATAGTAGTTGAAAGGGACGTTAATATCAAACAAAGTTAACAAAATCAACGGTAGTTAAAATGGATGGCGCATGTATACCAATTGTTTCTGCAGTGGCCCTCGTACAGGGATTTTAGTTGTTAAGAAGGTGAAAGGTTGGAAACTGAAGCTATGCTTCAACTTCAGGAAATAAATTAAGATGGAAAATGAAAGGAAAAATTCTGCGACCTGGACTCAACTAGGGGCTATATTGTAGGTCCAAGCCTCTGCCAATTGAACCACTGCGTAAATGAATAAATGAATTTTTCTTTCCATTTTTCATCTTAATTTAGGTTATTGGTTTTAGTAAGGTCATCGCAAAAATTTCAAAGCCAGTTGTCGATCTCTTGCTCGTTGAACACGGTAGCCACGCCCACTTTCTTTCCTGTGGCGTTTTTCGAGTCCTCGGCCTTTCTTTGGTTTTAACCGGAGTGGGAACAAAACTGTCCTCATAAGTTGACAGACGTTGCTATTACTTTTTTTGTGACGAGATCGATTCCGATGAGTTTATAACAACGATGAGTTGCTTTGACTACGCTGATCAGTCCTCTTTTAAACTCGTCGCTTCCTAACCACCAAGGGCGATCCGCACGCTATTGGTGACATTTTCTCAAAGAAAGTAAACTCGATTTCGTGAGATCAAGCAGAACTTCATGCAATAAAATTAAATGACAAAGCAAAAAAATTTAACGATATTTTTTTTTAATTCTTTTTCTTCCGAGAACTCTTTATCAGCAGTATCTGGAGATCAAATTTTATCTTTTTGAGGACACGAAACACAATTGCATTCTTCTAGAATTCCTTTTATGTTTTATTGTAAATTCCTAACAATTCTAGAATGTTTAAATTATAAAAAAATGAATAGAGGTCGGATTTAACTTACTTTTTTTACCCCTTTGAATTTCTATACGAGTCTCTTGTTTATCAATTTTTGAAATCACGACTTCATTGTAAAAACATGAAATATGTGCCATGTTTCTTTGAATGCATGCTTCATAAAATATTCTATCCTGCTTATTAAAAACATAAATACAGCATCTAATCAAATTGAACAACTTATGACAAATATAGGTTGCCACAATTTCAAATATTTATTAAAATTATATTTGCTGCAATGCATTTTGAACCGAATCGAATATAGACTGGACATCCTCCATATCACGGAAGGAACACCTATAGAAGTCTGGTGATTTTTGTCTACAAACTTCGACATATAGAGAACATACAATATAATTACTATGTAATTACACAACTTCTCTTCTTATTTTTTAAATTTTATTATGCAGGGTGTTCCTAAACGTCCTAGATTTTTTTAGAAGAAGAAAAACAACCTCTTGTCTACAACATTTTATTTAAATAATAATAGCAGGAATTTATGGAGAGATAAATTGTTGATAATAGTCAATACCTTCAATTAATACGGTCATTATGAAATTAAGTTGATAAGTAGGTTGATGAAGTAATTTCTTTCTATATTATGAAATAAATGAAATACATAAATTGAAAATGGTAAGTTGACTAAAGTACGAGGGCGTTTTGAAAAGTAATGCCTCCATGGCTGTAACTTTTTTATTTTATGTGATTTTCAAAATTCATTTTGTATGTGATACTTATATTTATCCTATTATGTAATGCACTATTCGCTTTTTGACATAGTCCCCATCCCTTTCCACGCATTGCGCCAACGCGTGACTATTATAGTTGGGTGAACCCGTCGGAGAGGAATTCCAGAGTTGTTGTCGATAACAGGATTGAATGGCAGCGTTTACCTCGCCGTCAGACCAACTCATATCCTTAAGGTGATCTTTCTTCTTTGGGAAGCAGTGAAAGTGGCAAGGTGCAAAGTCTTTCATCTTTGAACTACAGGTGCTGCAACACCTCTGGTGTCGACAACACTCCCAGAATTCCTCTCCGACTGGTTCACCCAACTAGTCACGCATTGGCGCAATGCTTGGAAAGGGATGGGGACTATGCCGAAAAGTGAATCGTATCGTACAAAAGAATTTTGAAAATCGGTTACAAATAAAAAAGTTACAGCCATGGAGGCATTACTTTTCAAAACGCCCTCGTAATATGTATACCAAAAGTTCAAAAGGTTCAGAATTGATGTCACTTGTCTGTTGTTTGAAATTTACAGGATTATAGAACTAGCTGTTGTGTTCTTGCAGAATTGATTGGATTTCTTAAAGATTGTCTGTGTGATTAAGTGGGAATTCTGTTGTTAATTATGAATCAATGCACTTAAGGATGGTGAAATGCAATGAACAACTATCAAGTTTTTTTTTGTTGTTTTTTTTTTAATTATGACGATGATGGTTATTGGCAACCCATTAAACCTCGAGAAGATATATTGAAATTTTGAAAATAAAAATCTATCTACGTATGTGATCAATTTTATGCAGTTAACTCCTCTGAAACGGCAAAACCAAATGAAATTGTGCCTTGACGTATTATTGTGCCTTTTTAGAGATTAACTTTTTCTAAAAATGAAAAAATGGATGTATGGTTCATAGAAGCGAATCAAAATCAATAAATTCGACATGTTTGGCTCAATTGAGACGAATTATGTTTGTACATGAATTGTTTAGTTTTGAGGAGCTGTTTTGGAGTTATTAACGACCCCTCCCCCCTTACAGGAATTTTATTTTTTTTTAATTCGTACTTAGAGGGATCTATAAACTATACATTGACGTATTCTTCATAAAAATGGGCTAAACCTTTTTAGAGAAATTAATTTTTTTTTCTAAAAATGAAAAATGGTAGAAGCATTCATTTTTTTGACCTAAACACACACAAAAGAAAACGTCATGAACGGCCTACCACTCTCTAAGTGTGAAGGTCTATGTGTTCGTTTCAGAAACTCAATTTTTTTTTGCTGAAATTGACTTAAAAATTCATGATCCGAAAAGATACGTTGAAGTTTTGAAGAAAAAAATCCGTCTATACTTATGTACGTATGAATTTATGTATGTGAACAATTTTGTGTAGTTGTTTGGAGTAATTAAGGTTTTAAGGACCCCCTCAATCCCCCCACCCCCCAACAGAAAGAAAATTGTTTTTTGAATCCGTATTATGACCTGGTGGTAGGCCATTCCGCCATTACAATTTATTTTTTATTTTTTCATTTAGAGAATTCCTTATTCATTGACGCATTTTTTTATTAAAATTGGTTTAGTCTTTTAAGAGATATGAATTATTTTCTAAAAATGAAGAAATGGCTGAAGCAACCGAAGCCAATAAATTCGACATGTATGGACTCGTCTCATTGAGACAAATTATCTCTTTGAGTTATAAAGAGTTTTTTTTTTTTTACCCCCCCCCCCCCTCCATCTTTTTTAAATTTTCATGACAAAGTGGAAGGCCTGTGCGAATGACCATTTCTGCCATTTCAATTTATGTAATGATGAGGATGATAAGTCATGTTAGATTTGAAAACGATTTTGGTTACTTTTATTTCCGTCATAAAAAGTCACCACCAGCTGTTCTGTGTATTTCACCATCCTCAAGTGCATTGGTCCATAATTAACAACAGAATTCCAACTTCATCATATGGTTAATCTTTAAGAAATCAACAGCATTATTTTTAGTGAGAGAAGTAAATTTCAAACACTAGTGGTATCAGCCAGAAATGTTTGGACTTTCGGCGAACTTGAAAATTTATTGCTTTGGTTAACTTACTATTTTCGATTTATTTATTTTATTTATTACACATTTTTTGATAGATGATGATAGGAGAAAGGAAAAAAAAAACCTCTTGTTCACAAAAAGAATGCTTTTAATGTAATGTACACGTATTTCGGCTATCTTGTAAAATATATTTATTGCACTGAAAGAATGTCACGGGGTGACCGAAATACGTACAAATTACATTAAAAGCATTTATTTTGTGGACAAAAGGTTTTTTCATTCTCCTATCAATGGTTTCTATTGCACATTTTTATTTAACTTTACTTGTGTGTTTCTGCACAAATTTTGTAATCAATATTGCATTTACTTCCCGTTTGTTCAAACGACTCCAAATTTCACACACCAGTTCATTTTTGGTGACGATACGATCCAATATAAAATTTTTCAAAATTCGAATTCTTAAAAAAGGATTGAAACTTACTTTCATTTATTATTATTTCCTAGATAAGGGATAAGCCACCTCCTCAAGTTTTCTTCATTTAATTAAAATCCCTGGACAGGGGATGGGTTATTTCTTCAAATTTCCAAGGTTTATTGGGTTTTGTATTTGTCATGTAAAAACATATTTTTTTTTAATATTTTAAATAAAGAATAAAATGAAAAATATAAAAAAGTGCACTAAAAAGTAAAAAAATAAATAAAAAATTAAAAATAGATAAAACTGTGGCGGCGTACTTTTAAATGCGCTTTTTAAAATAAAAATGTTTGTGCTTAGAAAGTTTTTTTATATTTATTTCTTAATATAAAAGAAGGTTGTTGTTTTTGTTTTTTTTTATGCTGACTTCTGAGCCTGTGGATCGTGGGTTCGAGTCCCGTCATGGATATGGGTGCTTGTCTTTGTCCTCTGCAGATGATAAACTTGTAGAAAGCAATTATATTGTACGAGTAAATTTTTATTTGTTCTCACAAAAAAACAACAACCACATTCCATTAATGTAATCTTTAAGCGAACTATAGAGGGCCTCATTTTTGGCTAACTATGGTAAAAGCACTGAGAAACAAGCATTTGAAATTACCTCACTCATAAAAATTTGAAAATAAATTGAAAATAAATCAAATTTTTTAAATAAATAAATATCTTGAATAAGACTTTTGATAGTTTTTAATTTGTAAATAGATGTTTGTTGTAAAATACTGTTATTGTTAAATGAAATCTTTGAGCTTTCAATGAATTTTTAGAAATTATAAACAAATTTTTAAGCAATTGTTAATTAAGATATTAATAATGGTTTTATAAGGATGTAATATTAAATAAAAGTTTGCGTTTGGAGGTAAATTTATTGCTTTTATATTTTTTATTTTGATTTATTTTCAAATTAAAGGTATGTTATGTTGATTATGATTTATTGAATTATTGTTCCTCAACGTTTTAATGTCACTTATAGTATTCATTATCTCATTTATGTATAGATCTACTACTTTTATCCGTTTCTTGCTACTACCTACTTTAAATGATTTCAAAATTGCCCGGCAGATCAATTCGCGGCGCTAACGGATAGGAAATATAATCTTGTTGCTACCAACTCATTTGACTTTGTGAATACCCTATATTTTACCCTACATTGATCAAATCCTTGTGTGCTCTTGATCAAATTGCTCACATTGGTTTCTTCGAGGCCATTACCATTTCTGCATTGACGCTAATCTCCAAAACCATTTTTTTCAAATGATCAGAATCATGAATTTGTAAACACTCCGAACGTCCATGGTTCAAACTTGGACGAATAACTATTATAAGTAGAAGACAGCAGATGGGTTAAATCAATAAAGAAGGAAAACTGAATAAAAAATCTCAAGAATGGTCGATTGAGGGTTTATCCTATACCACACCTCAGATGTTTAAATTATTGATGAAAATGTGAATGCGTGGAATAAAGGTGAATAGGACATGCCGTATATAGGACGCGTATCATACCAGGCGAATAAAGTCTCTGAACGGTCTAATATCTCAAAATATACACGTCTTGTCAAAAAAAAAAGAAAAAAATATGTGTCAAATATTTTTTTGAAAGCTACTTAATGGTGCAAAAGTTAGCCCCCTGCACCCCTCATAGGAACTGGGGTGGGATCAACTATAAAATTTCAAATGGAAACCCCACTTTTTTTTTTTTTTTTTTTTGCAGATTCTGATTCTACAAAAAAAATTACCTTAATTTTACCAAAAAAAATTTTGTAGATGGCGCTGCAATTGCAAAAAAAAGTCAAACTAGTGCGAATATCTCGAGAAGTCCCTTTCAAATCAAAAAGGTATCCAATATTTTTTGAAAGCTACCGTATTTAATAGTGCCAAAATGAGCCCTTCCCATCTTTTCACTGATGAGCTGAAAGAGAGGATACACAATGTTTCCAATTCCATAACACCAAGAGCACATAAGGTTAACCAGTTAGTTAGTTATGGTTTCTTTTATTAGTTTTTTTTTTTGTAATTTACTTCTTTACCAATTATTTTGACTCTGTTCCAATCTGGATTATGACTTTGGCTAATACAGTGATTCACTAGATGATTATTTTTATAAAAGAAACCATCAACATTATTTCTAATGAAAACAATTTAGCCAAACCATCTCTAGAAATTAATACTAAATGGAAATTACTACTAAAAATATAAAAAAAATTATAACTCAAAACTGCTTTTTTCCTTCATGACCCAGACAATAACACTTCAATTGCTCTCAACAATCCAATACCCTATCCTGTTCACAACAATCAAACACACATTGTATTTAATTTTATTGTTTTATTATTCTTTTTCATTATGTTTTAACAGAAATTTCATTCAAAAAATTTTACAAACTGAAGATGGGATAAAATATCCCGAAAGCGTTTTTTATTATTCATTCCTATTAACATTGCTATCAACGTTTCTACTAATCATCGGACTTTTTTCATAGCTCTTCTTCTCCTGTTACTGTGTTTTTCTTGTAAAAATTCTCCACAAGATCTTCTTTTCACTTATGTTTCGTCTACTTCAACCAGATCTACATTGCTCCACATGACCTTCGTTTTCATCTGTGTTCCGTCCACTTCATAAATTGTATTTCTCCACATTGGGTGACTTTCATTTATCAATTCTTTTTAATATTTATTTTTATTTCCTTTAATTAAAATGGAGTTACTATTTTTTAATTAATTCCCTGAATCTTGATCAAATTGTCGAGATTCACAGTGGCGTAGCGGGTATAAAGTGGCGCCCGGGGGCATAGTGTATATATGGTGCCCCCCCGTCCATGAATCTTTACCGTGATTTTGTTGAATGTCAGACCCCCTCGGATCTTTTCAATTACAGCCCCATCTACAAAAGATTTTAAAAATATTTGTGGGTAAAATTAATGTAATATTTTCCGTCGAATCAGAAAAAAAAAAACTGGGGGGGATTCCCATTTGAAATTTCAAAGTTGTCCCCTAGGAGAGTTGCAGGGGTCTAACTTTAACGTTTGCACCATTAAGCAGCTTTCAAAAAAATATTTGACACGTATTTTTTTCTTTTTTGACGCGTGTTTTTCGAGATGTTAGACCATTCCGGGACTTTTTATTCACCCGGTATATGGGGCTAGTGCCGTAGTCACCGATAAGAACAGTCGGGTCCCCAAGAACCAGACATCGATGGGAAAAGAGGTTAGCGCGTTCAGCTGAAGATTCCTGGTTCAAATCCAGCTGTGGAAGTTTCTAATCTTTTAGTTAATTCGTTTTCGGTTCAATACTGCCGATCCTGTAATCATATACTTTCTCAAATTCAGCTGGGAAAAAAAAATAACATCCTGCGAAAATACACAAAAAATTCAAAGAAATATAAGAGATTCCCTGCTCGCATCCTTCCATCGAGCGCGACGGTAAGAGCAACCATTACCAGCGAGATGAAAACGAAAACGAGAAAGAAACCATCTAAAATACGGATTTTATTAAAATTCTTAATGCGAGACTTCATATATGTATAAAACATATAAGCAAAATCTAAAATGCATACATAAAACAGTCTTTATAAATTAAAAAAAAGCTATAGAGTTAAATTTAATAACTAATTAAAAGGATTAAAACTACGATTTCGTTTTTGCTAATCGCTTCTCCTTTTCACTGTGCCAATGAATTAAAATGGAGCCCATGGTATCGAAATTATTATTTTTTAAATGAAATTTAATTTTTAAGCGCTAAAATTTATTATGATCTAAGTGTGAGCGGCATGCGATTAACTAGTTTCGTTTCTCCATTGCAGGTACGACTAGGATGTCGCGGTGGCCGATCCGTCGACGGAGCTATACGGCTCTGCTCGGCCTTTCTGTTGAGGCGGTGGAGGACGACCATAACGAACGAGATGCCGGCGGAGCCCCACAATCCGCCCAAATTCACCGCCAAATGGAATTTCCCGAAACCGAACGTACCGGATGCCGAAAAGTACCAGCCTTCGAAATTGTTAGCCGTGTGGCGGACGGGCCGTGTGGATGGTCGTCCTTACTTCGAGAAACTCATTATGATTAAACTAAAACTGGACAGCAGCAAGGTGAAAAGCTTCAAAAGAATTTCGCTTTCATATTTTCCTGTTAAACTCTTTAGATATACTTGTGAGATACACACGTGATCCATATCGAATTCCTTTCTTTCTTTCCAGCGCTCAGAACCAGTGATCCTTAAAAACACACCCTCAGTGGCAGAGCAACTGTGGAAAGTGAAGCATTTGATTCGAGTGCGACCCATCGTCTTCCCTTACGGCGAGCCCAAGGAAGGTGACCTGACGAACACTTATCTCGACCACAATGGTGTATTCACAGTCTCAAAGACTTTAGAGTGCCATCCATCTCAAATCGAGCCCGACATAGAATTTGAACGGGTTAAATTTGACAGACTAGAACTCGCTCATTATCTTTCAAAGCAATGGCAAAATGCTTATAATTAAAATGAATGTTGCGACGGTTTTCTTTCAGACATAGACATAGCTGTGGTAGTGTTGGTAAAGTCATTTTTGTAAATTAAATAAATTATATAATAATTAAAAGAAAATTCATGGCTTGTATGTTTGTTTGTCTGCGATAAATCTGAGATAGCCATTTTGAATCCAAGTTCAGATGATGCGACATATTTTAGTCACCTTTCCAATGAAAGTTTGAGAGAGCATGTCCAATTACAATTCCCAACTTCAATTGGGTGTTCCCAGTCAAACTTTTGTTGAACAGAGTATAATACAGGTTAACCCTGTTAACTCGAACCACTAAGGGGCCAGATTAAAAGTTTGACTTCAGCATTACGATTATAGTCGAACCCACATATCAGGTCGTTGCATATCAAATCTCTGATTTCAAGGTGGGTTCTGCGCTTCAGCAAGTACCCATAACAAAGTGGTACATTCCCAGAGATAAACCTATCACCGACCAGTTGCTGAAATTTGCATGTCTGCGATGATATTTAATAGCGTTTGAACCCAAGCAAAAAAATAAGTCATGACTTCATGTAGTTACATGCATTTCTGATTTCAGATTGAATTACTGCATCCAACGCCTCTCGAAACATCAATAAGGTATTCGGTGTAGGCACCATAAACAAACGTACTGTCCAACATTGGTTCTGAAAATTCCAGGCGGGAGTGACGGACCTGGCAAATGAGCCATGCAGCAGACCACCCAACGTGTTGAATGACACTGATCTGAAGCAATCTGTGGAAGAGGACACGTCAAAAACTGTTCGGGACCTTGCAGGGGATCATGCTGTATCAGCGTCGACTGTCAGTAGACACCTTAGGAGCATCGGCAAGGTGAAAAAGCAGGACAAATGGATCCCAAATGAACTTATGGAAAACCAAAAAGAGCGTCGGTTGGAGGTGTGTACGGAATTGCTTTTGCACCATGAAGCGGGGATTCTTGACTGCATTGTCACCTGCGACGAGAAGTGGCTTCTATACGACAATAGGAAACGCATGATCGCTTCGTCCAAACAATAAAATAGAGTCAACGAAACAGGAACAGAGAGCAGTAATTCGTTTTTTGATATGTGAAGGAGTTTCAGTTTCTGAAATTCATCGTTGTATGCAGAACATCTGTGGAAATGACTGCCTAATCTTCACTCGTGTTGGGCATGGAGCAAGAGGTTTTCGGAGGGACGGTCATCATTACAAGATGATCAACGACCTGGACAAGCAAACCATGCCATCACGGATGAT
The DNA here is from genome assembly GCA_023313115.1 of Rhysida immarginata. Lineage (NCBI taxonomy): Eukaryota > Metazoa > Arthropoda > Chilopoda > Scolopendromorpha > Scolopendridae > Rhysida > Rhysida immarginata. The sequence continues at coordinate 7,195,951 of JAHWFO010045454.1, read as the reverse complement.
TTCAAAACCAAAATTGACGCTGTCTTAAAGGAAAACAGAAGAGTGACAATCGATGACGTGGTTGCTAAAACTGGCCTTAATCGTGGAACTGTTCGCCCCATTATCAGGAACCATCTGCACTACAGAAAAATCTGTGCACAATGGGTCTCGCATCATTTGACATCAGAACAACTTGGAGTTCGAATGGCCATGTGCCTGCAACATTTGACTCTCTATGAGAGAGTTTTCTCGACAGAATCATTACAGGGGATGAAACTTGGTGCTTTCATTTCCAGCCCGAAAGCAAACGTCAAAGTCGTCAGTGGAAGTATTATGGGTCAACAGCAATCGCAAACAGCTTGGGGAAGGTGATGTTGACCGTGTTTTTTGATCGCAAAGGCCCGATTTACTGGACTTTCTTGAAAAAGGCACCACAGTTAACGCAGCACGATATGGGGAAACATTGAAGGCACTGCGCACGGCCTTCAAATGCAAGCGTCCTGGACTTATTACAGAAGGAGTGCTTCTTCTCCACGACAATGCGCATCCTCACACCTCGAAAGCAACGGTAGACCTCATCAAAAAGATCAACTGGGAAGCAATGCAGCATCCACCTTATAGCCCTGGCTTATCCCCATGTGACTTTCATGTGGGGATCTCAAGAAACATCTGAAAGGTTGCAAGTTTCAGTCAGACAATGAAGTGAAGGAAGAGGTTTTACACGCAACCGAAAGACTTCTTTCATAAAGGAATTACACGCCTAGTTACACAGTGGGATAAATGCCTTAACACATTTGGAGAGCATTTTTAAAATTCCTTGTATACACTTTGGATAAAATAAATAGTTTTCGTTTTCATTTGTACGACCTTTTTATGTAAGGAAAAAATGTTCCCCACGTATGAATACAGGATGATGCTATGTCATGTTTTCTTTTAAATGAATGAAACACATTGAAATTGGAACATACATCCAATTCCTAATGTTATTGGCTGACGGAATTTAAACACACAGCAAATGAAATACATGTACAATCAAACCCGCTTATAAGAGCCTCAAGTAGGAAATTAGCTCTTATAAGCAGACTTTACAAAAAACAAGACGGTTATTCGGGTAATTGAAAAGTGGCTATTAAAAGCAGAGTGTTCTTTTATCCGTAGTTCTTATATGCGGGTTTGACTGTACAAAAAAAAAAGATAATGGCCAATTTAATAAAATATATGGATTATATTAAAAAAAAATTTTAAAATTTAGTTCAACTTAAGTAGTTTCAAATAAAATTTGTTCGAGTTAATAAGTGAAATTTCCACTAATTAATGCTTCAAGGGGATGGGACCAAGAGTTTAGTTCGACTTAACAGAGTTATTCAAATTAACCTCTATCATGTTTGAAATTTTTCTTCAGTCTCTAATTTACTTTTTTTCCGAAACATTTTCCCTCTGCACTTACATATTTAAGCTTCATATCCCCCAACATGGAGGGGGAAAAAAAAAAAAAAAACAACATATGTACTTATCACTTGTACAAGGAGTGTTCAAAAAGAGTAATACACCACAATTTATTTCTCTGAAAGTATGGAACACAACTTTGGAATACAATCATCAGTTCTACTGAATATTTTTCAAAGAAGTCACCTTCTGTTTTTGGCTTTATGTCAGCGTTCCGGAAGCGCATGTATTTCCCTTGATACCATTCTTGGTCGTGCTCACACAACTACTTTTTCACAGCACACACAACTTCGGCATCAGACTTGAACTGGATCACACATAATGCATTTTTTAAACGGCCAAACACGTGGAAGTCCGACTGTGCCAAATTGGAATTACATGTATAAAGTGAAACAGGTAACACGGTAAAGCCAAATTTCGCAATCACTTCATGAGTTTGCAGACTTGCGTGGGGTCTCATGACTGCCGTGCAGAAGCAGCTTATTTACAGGTTCTTCTCAGACCGAACATGTCTGAAACACTTCTTTAGCCCTTGAGCATAGCAACACAAGCATCTGAATTAATGGTGGATTCTTTAGCCAAAACATCCAACAAAATGACACCTTGCATTCCCAAAACAAAGTGATCATTATCTTGCCTGCAAACAGAACCAATTTGACTTCTTTCTTCTGTGGGAATGAGTTGGTGCCTTTCCATTGACTGTCGCTTTGTTTTGTGCTCGAAGTGGTGAACCCACATTTCCTCCCCTTCACAATTTTACCATAACATCCAGTTCAGAAAAAATGGTTTTTGTTCTTTGAGGATCCATTTTACACACGCACTTTGGATACCCAAGTTCATCAATGATTTAAGGCTTACTTCCTACACTAATGGACAAGTTTTCACTCAATTCTCGGACTATAATGTGTCGATTCTCAGGAAACAGTTCACAATGCTCTGGTTCATCACTAGAGTCTCAAATTGGAGGTATCGGCCATTCCACCCGCAAACTTCATTCGTTTTTCCCATCGACTAATGGTGTTTTTGGTCGACAGTAGCGGTTTGCACACATAAAACTAACTGTGCAATTCGAACTATATTTCCAACACTTTCTTCCCTCAGAAACAACAAATTCGATCACAGCATACTGCTTGTAACATGCATCTGCGATTTTTTACACTCTCAATCACGCTGCCAGCAAGCTGAAGGTTCAAACTAGAGCTCCTAAACTTCCAGTCTTGTTACATGTTTAGTGTTGTAGAAAAAAATTGTGGTACATTACTTTTTGAACGCTCCTTATAGATGTCAGGTTCATTAAATGCATGGCAGCCTCCATCTCGTCTATAAGTCCATTTGTAAAAGGAGTAAATTATAACAATCAAGCTAGAACCATGATTTATAATGTTTTTAACTATTTAAAGAATAATAGACTAATTGGGAGTTTTGAATAATAGACTAATTGGGGTTCATCTTGTAATCCTTTCATTGGCCAACAATGGTAAATGTGAAGAGGAACGTTAACGCTAAACAGTATTATAAAACCAGTCCAAGGAAAAAAAAAATAAAATCTGCAAGGTCTACTTGTTTATTTCAACTTATTTTTTAAAGCTTTACAGTTATTAAAAAAAAGGAGAGAGAGAGAGAGAGAGAGAGAGAGAGAGAAATGAAATAAACATACTGTACTTCTTTAACACAGGACCATAAAATATAAAAATAGAAAGATAGTAAACAATAAAAGATAAAAAATTTATTTGTTCCCCCCCTCTCCATTGGCATATTTTAACAAATACACAGAATTTTCTAGAAGAGAAGGAATTCTGATAACATTTCCAAATTATGACTATGATGACCTTTTGATTCTTTACAGAACAAACATATAATAAACAATTTGGTAAGTCTATTTTGACACAGTTAAAAGAAGATAGTCAATAATATATCCATAAAAAAATAAACAGCTGAGCAAATAGAGTGCACAAAGTGTTCACAAAGCTCCGCATCCTAGGAAAACGGATAATTTTGAACAAATTAATTGTATGAGAGCAAGTTGATAAGTATCCGCACACATTCTGCAATGGTCTGTGGATAAGCATACTAATTTCTGCACATGAATGCCAACAGATGGCATCTTTTCTTTACTTGCAGAAAGTTTCAGCATCATCACAGTTTACTTTTGCGCTTTGATACGATAAAACGGCTACACCACTCTCTGTTTGCACCAAGGAAGAGCAGGGTGTCGTGATCTGTTTTTGTGGTCTGAATGTGTACCAGGAGCAGGAATCCATTGAAACCAAAAAGGGCACAGTCTTTTACCATGACAAAGTATATAAAAATAGACTGAAAAATTCTAACATGGTCGAGAAAAGACACCCATCCACATCCATAACTGACAGGAACGTTGAAGACACATGTGCCATGATTGAGGAAAACCAGTGAGTGATTTGATGATGTAAACGATTTACAAAGTAATCATGGTTCTGTCGATTCACCTCAGATGAACAAGTGAATGAATCGGTTCACGAGTTGCCTGCTGCTCACCAAAGATGTTTTTTCTGCAGGCAACCAGAAGCTTATGGAAAAAGTTTATTGAAAAGCATGGGGACTATGTTTAAAAATGATATAATTGTAGGGTGTCTGACTTGTTGAAATAAAATTATAAAAATTGTTTGCGGATATTTATCGACTTGCCCTTGTATATCTGAATTGGCATGAGAATCGGGATCCTCAAATTTTGGATCTACTGTTTGGGAAACGAAGGAGTTTGAATATCTTGGTAACAGATTTACACCCAAGCCAGTATTCTGGCCCAAAAAGTTGTTGAGCAATGCTCTTTGGGGGAAAAACCTTGTTCTGTTCATTAAATTGAAGCTTAACTGATAGCTAATACAAATTTTTCAGATGTGTGACTTGTGGACACTGTGTAACTTGAGCACTGAATCAGTGACAAGATAAAGGAATGACAGCATAATTCAACAGTTCTATGCATTTTGTTTTGTCTTAATTAAAAAAATACATTCTTTCCCATACTTTTTTTTTAAATACATCCAGTCAAACTGAACACAATTTAAGAATCAAATATTAAGACCTACACACTAGTTCTAACTTTATTAAAAGTAAAAATCTGTACAGTATTTTTTGGTAGAGATCTACTAAGAACCAAGCAATGCTCACCCAAATGATGGAGAACTTGATTAAGATTGTCTGATTTTAATTATTATTAGGTCCTGAAAGTGGATTTTCAATGATCTTGTGTTGAAATTTCAACAAGGAACAAAGTCATTTGAATTAAAAGCTTTCAGAGAAGAAATATTTTTTTAATACATTTCAAATGTCTTGAATAAAATCATTCATGTTGGCTTCTACATCTTCCCTGCCCCATCTCCACATTTATTTAGTACCTAATGATATTGCCACTTTAAGAGTAATTATTTGAATAATTACGCAAATCAAAATGACATACAGGGTGATTCTTAAGTCGCCTCGAATTTTCGGAAGTCGATAGAACAGTAACCATGATAGATGTAGCAGAAATACTCAAAGTCTGCATTCCTAACAGGCATTGTGGCATACTTAAGATTTAGCCACTGGAGGGCAATCTTAACGAAACCATTGGACTTGCTTCTCGAGATAATGCTCCTCTTCTTCCATGGCCTTTCCAACATCATCTGACTTAACCCCATGTTTTTTCCCTCTTTGCCACATGATCTAGCCCAGATGCGAGAGAATGGCACTATCAGGTGTTGGAACTTGAAGGACATGAAATTGAATACAGAATTGATGTCAGCAGTGTCACCGAGAGTGGACAAGGCTTTATACACAGCAATAGTGAGCTGATAATGTAATATGACATCATTGTTTTACATCAGTAGTTGCTAATCTGGTGTTTTTGTGATCACATATGTGTATTAGGCTAATATTACGTTATGGACATCCAAGTTAGAACAATGCGTTATACTTGGAGAATCAGCCACAGAAACATTAAGACAAATTACCAGTTGCTTAATGGAAGAGCTCACGATTTAGCCCAGCTGCAAGAGAAGATCATGCAATCAATGACATTGATGTCAGACATAAAGACAGTGTGGCTGGAACTGGAATTGAAGTCTGCTGCCTCCCCAAGGGTGGACATATGGAACACATATAAGATACTTAGTAAATTTAAGCGAGATTCTCTTCTATCTGTTCATATGAGTGTTTTCACTTTGTCCATCACGTTTATTGTTCTGTCAACTTCTGAATCCCTGGAGGGACTTATGAATCGCCATGTTGAACATCTTGTTTTTACCTTGCAAGTGACTTGAATTTTGAATTATGGGAACATCGTTATATTAAAGTTGATCGTAAGTTACAAGGTGTGATCAAAAAGTTCCGAGACTGAATTTCTTTCTTTGTTATATTTAAATTTCAAATTAACACCGCAGATCAATATCTTATTTGAACATCTTTCTATATTCTTATTAAATTTCGTGTTGATAGATGGTGGCACTAAGCAGATGAACACGTTTACGCACCGACATAATTTTCACTTCCACGATTTTCATATTTGGAGAAAATGGCTGATTTTTAAAGAGCGGAGCAACGAAAATTGGGGATGTGAAAATTCTGTCGGCATGTAAAATGCATGTGTCTGCGTAGTGCTGCTATTTATCAACACAACACATAACGAGAATTACAGAAAAATATTCAAATAAGGTATTGATAAGCGATGTTAATTTGAAATTTAAATATAACAATGAAAAAAAGAATACGATCCCGAAAATATTTGGTCACACCTTGTATATTTGAGGGGGGGGGGGGTAAAATCACAGACTTGAATGCAAAAATTTCTAAGCAGGGATAAACGAGCACTTTAAATAACTCAATCGCTCTCGCTAAACTATTTATATAACATTTAATCAAGTGAAATCTTTATACAGGAGCTAGTCACGTAAAAAATAAGGGCATTAACGATACCTAGGTTTCTTATCGTATGATACTCTAAATGTATTACAAGAAACAAACAAACAAACAAACAAAAAAAAATACTCGATGATAATCACAGCATATATATATATAAAAAACCAAATCTATAGATATCACAGTTGGGAGAATCATTGAGGGATGTAGACTGAAATTCTTTTGAAAATACTTTCCATCTGATGCAGTCTAAATCAGTCCCTGCAACACATGGCCTGAAATTTGTTAGGCTGTCAAAAAGTAGAATGGGATCACTTTGAGAACGAACAGTTTTTCATGACGCAAATGCCAATGTGAAGGATTAAGGGCCCTTTACAGAGGACATGCTAAAGAGTTGGAGCATTCCATTTAAAAAAGAGAATGGAGAAATGACTTTAAAGATTTTCTTCATCTTCTATTGAAACTTGCCGCTACAGATAAATATTCAAAGAGATTTGTAATGGACTCTTCATTGGATGACAATTCATTAGTTTAGTCAATTTAAAAGTTCACCTACATTCAGGATTTTGTCAACCCTATAGTCCCTATATTGACCCTAATAGTTTTAAGTACTAATCGACATTCAGTCCCAAAACAGTTGAAGAAATGACTAAACGGAAATGTATTGATGTTTTAAAAGAGCCAATAACTAAAGCGAATAAATTTAAAGCGAATTCTATACCAAAAAGTACTTAACTGCCTGTATATCTGACATGGTGAAAAAGAAAAAATTACGAAGACCATTTGACTTCCATGAAGAGGTAAAAAAAGCCTCCGGAAGTTGCAAACAGGGAGAAAACCCTTACAAATCCATAACTGCCAATTTCTTCGTATAGCATTCACCATGTTATAGCATTCCCTTACACAATGTGGTCTGGTACTCCATTCGTGTGATCACTAGGTAGGGTTTTAAGATGGCCCATCTTAGCTTTAGATCACTCAATAAGTAATAGGCCTCTCTTAAAAACAATTTTATCTCTGCCTTTACCATGAAAATCTACCTTTTCCTCCTTTCTCCAACCTATTCCTGGAAAATAAGCGGTTGTGCCCGGAAAGTTTATTGAAATTTTAAGGGAATTCCAAGAATAAGATGTTATACTATGAAAAAAAAACATAAACACCACCTTCACTCTAAAGATATTGATTTGTAATTTAATTTCTGATAATTCTGACATGGTTTGAACCCCGTTATAATGAACTGCTTGGGAAAGCAAAAACCTTTCGTTATATCGAAATTTTCGTTTTTAAGTTATCAAAAAATTTTAATTACAAATTTTAGCTTGTAAATTATTAAAAAAAAAATAATTATAATTTTAGCAAATCCCCATTAGCAAAAACAATAAAAAAACATTATTTCATTATAAACAATAAAAAAAATAAATTGCAAATGAGTTTTGCTATAAGTGATTTTTCATAAATTTGGAGTGCGCTATAGCCAAACTTTTTAACATGGAGTTCTATGCGGGAGGGAGGGGGGGGGGGAGTTGGGATTCTTTATTATAATGAAGATTTCGTTATATGTGAGTTTGTTATAACGGGGTTCATCGTGTATTTGCAATTATGCTATTTCGGTGGATGGAAATCACCAGGCTAGAAAGGTTAAGCAACACCTACCATATCCAAAACACGTTTCCACTAAAAAGCTGCACAATCCAGACAAACTAGCCTCACTTCAAACTTTCATTCAGTCTCGAGCAACTAACGTTTTGTTTTGCTATCTTATTATTACTATAAATAATGTGAATCTTTAGCATTAGTATTTTTTCCATTTTTCCCCGCCTTATTTCCCAGCCTTTCCACCCACCTGCTTTAAAAATTCTTTTTTGGCTTAAATCCGAGCGCCGAGTGATCACATTTCCTGGAGCCATGAATCGAGCAAGTAAGTGAATGCAGCCTAAATGAAATGCAGATGTTCATGAACTACTCTTAGCGCTATGGCAAAAATCTTAAAGAAACTGAGATTTAAATGTTTTCTTGACATGGAATGGAATTCCAGAATATGTAATCTGACGCTACACAAACGTAAACAGCCCTTCGCTTATTTTGTTTTGATTATGAATTTTTCTTTTTATCCATGAAGATTGAAGATGCTTTTACTCACCACACTTTGAAACAACAAAGAACCAAAAGAGAATGAAGATGAAGTAACGTTAAAACCAGTTTTTCCTCTTCCTTGTTATGCACGTTTTCAAGTTAAATACATCACCAAATGTTATTTCACAGAGTTTCCCGTCTTAATCTCAATAAATAAAACTTATAATTATTCTAATTAAACTATGGCATAGTAGCAACTGAAAAGCACCTTGAGAACGAAACCAATTAAGTTGGATTAAAAAATAAATTAAGGGAATAAAAATGGTAAGGTTTTGCTTTTAGTTTTGCTATTAAAAAAAAAAAAAAAAAGAACGAGAATTTACAATACATCCATTTCAATTCTTTGAATGTCATTCTTAATTAATAATGCAGGTACAACTTGCACTGTCCTCACTGATTAAGTGAGAGATAACCACCACTCATCATTGTAATCTTATTATTAACCACTGCCCTATCGATGGTGTTCTTCACAGCTGTTGGAAAGGCAAAATTTATTACAGAACTTAACATATTCAATAAATAATTTCTGACTAGATTTGGAGTTTAGATGGTGTAACAAAGGATAATAAGCAGACCCAAAACTATCATGTAAACGAACATCTGTCTGGGATCAAAGATTTCTAGACAAATTTTGCCTAGTCAAAAGATTCGTCTGTTTTGAAGGTAGCAGAGGACACGCTGAATGGCTTCCAAACGCCTCTTCAGGGAAGTCATGGCCAAAATGGAGAGTTGAGCACGCTTGTCCAACGGGAGGATTGCAAGCACCCACCAACACCACGAAGGTCCGTCTATCAACTCTACCCAATCAGATTCCAAAGGTGGCATGGTGCCAAAGTGTTCCAAAATCTGTTGCTGTACAGTGTCTTGTAAATGATTAAACCAATTGAATACTGCCTGGTGTACAGCATCGTGAAGGGTTTTGAGTTCTATACAAAAAAAAATATAATCAATAACAAAATACATCACCAAAACAATTTAATTATTAATTAATCAATGTTTGATTAATATGCTGTTTGTTTGAGTACAATATGGGACTTTCTAACATAATGGAGATACAGGGTGTTCAAAAAAGAACTGAGTATTATTAAAATGTGACAGGCAAACGATGTTTATTTCTGCATGTGTGAGTTCAGGGATTTGTTTTGGCACATTTCCTTGTGTTTTGCAGACAGATCTTTTTGGACTGCACTTAATGACATTCATAATGGCCTGCACGTTTGGTGCAGTCATGGCTGACCTCAGACATACAATAACCATGGACATCTAACAAGGGCTCTTCCTGTAGAAGGATTCTTTCGAATGACATTCCTCTCTGATTTCAAATTGTGGTACCTTTCAGTGGCATTTTGACTTTGAGGAATAGCCAGAAGTCACATGAACTTGTGTGGAAAGTAAACAGCCTGGCTAATGAGTATAATGCCATTCTTTGCCAGGAAACTCTGGGTGAAATATGACGAATGCTCTAGCTATTTCTGAGGCTCATAAGTTCCGTCTCTTGTGACGAACTGTTTCAAGAAGGTGACTGAAAACATCCTAGTAGTATTTTTAACAAACGGGAACTTGTCATAAGCAATCAAAGAAAACGTTCAAAGAAAACAGTCATCATCAACACTTCAGTTTTCTATGCGCTTGTTGTGCTTTTTTTCGGTTTTAGCTACTATGACGATTATGCTTTGGTTTTTGACAAAACTTAATGCAGTCATTTTTCGCACATAACACCCGAACATGACTCCATGTTAGCTGACTGACAACTGATGGCGAATGTGGCAGGCCCGCCAAAATTTACGCACGCCCATGAAAGTTTCCCACATCAATGAGCGCAGTGTGACCATTCAATTTCAACTTTCCGTGGTTAAAAACAATAAGGTCAGATACTTTTTAGACAATCTTCGTACTTTGCAGCATTATACTGTATTAGGTAACCACAAAAGTTCTTGCAGTTTTTATGTTACCATAAAAGGAAGTGATAGAAGATATGCAAATGACTGTACAGTGAGGTCCAAAATCTGCAGGGGGGGAGCAGGATGGTTAGCCTGAATAAATACAGGGCTGTTGGACATTCACATCAATCACATGTCGTGCAGAAATGAAGACAAATGGAGGTATCAAAGGAGATGGTTAGGTGTTGTTTGGTTTATGACTTCAAGGTGGCTTGTCAGCTGCAGCACCAAGTAGCTGAATGTGTCTTGCATTTGGGGATGATGCTGTGAATGAATGCACCGCAAGGCATTGGTTCCAGAAATTCAGGTCGGGAGAATTTGCCATTTCTGATGAATCCTGTAGTCTAGTGTGTCTGATGGACTAGACACCAAATGGTTCACTACGAGCTGCTATCAACTGGCCAAACCATCACTGGGTACCTGGGTTGCAGCAGTTGGAACGTGTGCAACAGGCATTGCAGCAGAAGGAGCCAGCATTGGTGAACCGCAAATGGGTATTCTTCCTTCATGACAATGCCTGGCCACATGTGGTGCGGATGGCCAGAGCAACCATAGAGCGACTTGGCTGGGAAACTTTGTGTCATCCACCTTACTCGCCAGATCTTGCTCCAACAGATTATCACTTTTTCCATTCTCTGGACAACCTATCTTCGTGGAAAATCCTACACCAATGATACAGACCTGCGAAGGGCACTCACGAATTTCTTTGAGTCCAAGACCGGCAAGTTTTATAGTCAGGGGATTGATCAACTGGGAACACGTTGGCAGAAGGTGCCAGATGCCAATGGGGATTACTTTGGGGACTAGCGATACGCTACTCTTTGTGTACATCATTTTGTTTTCTGGAATTCAAAACTGCAAGAACTTTTATGGTTACCTAGTACATGTGTCTCACTAGATCCTGAAGCTATTGAGTTTCAGAGTAACTCTCTTATCAAAGAATAAATACATATTTATGAAATTCCCTTTTCCTTTCTTGTAAAGGTGTGATGCAGACAAGTCAACTTATGTATTACTTATAAAATAACTCAAAACTTTATACTAACCATTTACTTCTGCTTCTTCTATAGGAATGTCTGTTAAAAATTCTATAGCTGCTGTGTTATAGCCATCCCGCATTCCTTTTCGAACGACTCTGAATCGTCTCTTCCCAATAGTATCGACAATAGCACGACCATCAGGGAAATACTGAGCTTCCCGAATTTCTACCATCGTTCCATACTCTGCAAAACTGAAAAAGACACAATTTTGCCAAACTTTTAACGAAATGCCATTATTGACAATGATTGTTATTTAATAATTTCAATTGATGGAGGAAAGAGAGCACAATGTTTCGGAATTAACTTCCAAACCTAGAAACATGAGGCGGTATCAGACGGTGTTAGTAAATGCACTGGTAAATGGTTTCTCATGCAAAAACAAATCCAGAATTACTGTACATTTGTATGTTTATTATTATTACATTTGGGTCAGGTTAACCTTGCAATTAAGGATCAATTACTGTTGCTTCCCACCCAGGACATGGATTCATTTTTTGCCCCCTCTTCTTAAATTTTGTCTTTGTGGCACCTCCTCTCAAGGGTATCAAGACTGACGGCCGGGATGTCATCGCTCTGGGGATGAACTCTTGATTGAGCTATGGCTCTGTCTTGCCTTCTACAGCAGTGAAGATGATGAGCTCTTCCATCTCCATAAGCTAACCTAACCACTTTCAATGTCTCTGGCAGATTACCCAATTTAACGCACACACAAAAAAACCCATTTAACAAATACCAATGTAAACACAGATGTCATTTGGCATACTGCCTTTTCAGGGTAAGCTCACTACTGCTGTGCACAAAATATTTTGCTATTCAGGGTTAGCATAAATTAGGGTTAGCATAGAATTTTGGTTAACAGATGTCACGGTTGGGTTACCATAGAATACAACCGACTGATAAATTTAAAAAAAAAATTTGTAAAGAATTCTCACCCATTTTCAGACTCGTCAAAATTTGGACACATTCCAAACTGTTTGGATCCAGATTCTATAGACTGCCGAATGAGAAGCCGATACCGTGGCTCAAAAACATGCAGAGGGCAAGGGACTGTGGGAAATGCCATTGTACACACAAAGATGGGCAACTCGTGTTGGGTATCGGTACCTACACTGTAAACCAAAATGTAAAAACAATTAATAATAACAAAAAGAGCAAAACGTAATAGAAGGTATGGCATTAAATAAATCCTCACCGACCATTCATCAATTATTCTTTAATGAATATCACTCAGCTAGGCATGATTTCACATGACCTTGCTGTTTTATAATGAATATATTCAAATTATTGCCCATATTTCCATAGGTTGTTCCACTATGGCAGATGTCCACTTTCAATTGAGCAGTCAGTGTATACTCTTACTACACTGCTTTGCAATGAAATTGCCCCACCCACAAGGAGTTATCCGAATGAGCCAAAAGTAGGTACACAGCAAGAGATACACCTGAACACACCTTTATTACGTTATGGAGCAAAGACATGCACTTGTTTGTACAGGATGCTCCAATGGAAAGCAGCGTCAGTAGGTTGTGGCACCACCTCTAACGGCGATGCATTGTTCCAGCCCCAGGCGTAGGTGATCATACAGGTGGCGAATGTCATCCTGGGGTAAATCTGCCCAGGCCTGCCCAGCAATCCGTTTGGTTGACCATCCAGCCTCGGAGAGGCCAAAAATCCAACCTCGTTCAAAGTCCGTTAATTGCGTGAACGGTTGTCGTTGTCGCAGCACGGAGACCGTTGTGTGGATTACAGTACTGTACGTTCACGAGGCAGTTGCTTCCTCCCTACTGCATGGAACGTCTTGCATAGGTGTCAACTGATAAGCCTATACAGGCACATCCTAGCCTGGACACCCTGTATCAACCAAATGGTCATGCCCCGTGAGCATGCATCTAACTGTTTACTAGTCGGAGGTAGACGAACCCCCCCACTAAATATGGATAAAGTCGGATAACTCCTTGTTGGTGGGCCAATTTCATTGCAGGGTACATCCGCTTAAACATCTTACTCAAACATCCTCAGACATAATCTAAATCACTCACCCAGACAAGCTATCAAACACATTATTTACCCATTCATATTTTCCATTTAAATTGCTCAGCAACTTTTTAAGTCTGTTTTAGTAATGATAGCTTGCACACCCTCAACTGATTTTATCTGTAAGGTCAGGTCATTTAAAGCAAATGCACATATCTTAAAATAGTTATTTAAAAAAAAAAATAGAACCTTGCTAACTCGGACATCTCATCCTCATGAAGCCTCTGTCGCTCATCATATTCTTTCGGTAAATACTGTTTCATTACTACTTCAATAAACTCTGTAATTGACTGCCTCCTTTCAGCAAGATACTACACATAAGAGAATAAAAGATAACAATACACATGTACTAAAGAAATTGACATCGATATTAACATACACAAACAAAGTTGTCTTGCACTTACATCCTGCAATGATGTTTTACAGAGAGGGCACAGTGGATTATGATCTAAGCACCTATCTAAGCACATGCGGCAAAATACATGACCACAGGGGGTTGTTACTGGCTGCCAAAATAACCTTTAATAAAACAGTTTTCATTTTTTAAATGTACATTAAGCAAAATAAAAAAAAAAAGTTTTAAAGATAAAACAAAAACTGAATATAATCACCTGTAACATAGGGTACAGTCAAAATCTGATTTATCAATAAGATTGTAGTCGACTGCAATGTAATCTGAGCAATTTGAAAGCTCTGTAATTAAACAAAAAAAAAGTTTCTCTCAACATACAATAATGAATCTAGTATCAAAATAAAGAAAATTTATTTAACTTCAATATGAAAATTTTATTTCCAACATAGTCCCCATTAGGCCACATGTTTTTCCAAACATTAAAATCCATTTCTTCACACCGTCCATGAAGAAAGATTGTGGCTCGCACAGCAACCTCAACTTCAGCATGTTGCCTTTTCAACCACTCTTTCAATTTAGAAAATAACCAGAAGTCTGAAGGTGCCAAATCTGGGCTATATGGAGGGGATGGAATAAGTGTGAACTTCAGACTTCGTGCCGTTTCCATTGTTTTTCGACTGCAATGTATAAGGAGCGTTAAAAAAAAAACGAGCCGGAGGCCTAGGAACAGAAACCAGTACCTATATGTCAGAAGTACTGGCCCTGGCTGTTGAGGCACTTGTCCTACTGCGACACAAGGCGATGAATGGCTGTCTCGTAAAATTCCCGGGGCTGTAGTGTGAACCAGTTCCGCACGTACTGCTTGACGTCGTCGTCCGAGGTGAATCGTTTGCCCCTCAGAGCCTTTTTTAGGGGAGAGAGGTCTGGACTGTATGGAGGGTGACCGAGAGCCACTTGAATTTCTGCAAGAGTGCTGTGATTGTGTTGGCCGTATGAGGTCTTGCATTGTCGTGGAGCAGAATGACCCCACGGGTGAGCTTGCCTGGTCATTTCGATTTGATTGCTTGGCGTAGGGTGGTCAAGGTTTGCGAGTAATGCTGGTCATTCACTTTTGTCCCGTGCTGCAGGAAGTCTATCAAAAGGGGCAGTCTTGGTCAAAGAAGAACGTTAGCATAACCTTTGGACAATTGATGGTTGCTTCTGCTTCCTCTAAGCGGCAGGCTGTGAACTTCCGCGCTCTTGTCGGAACCACTCTTTGTTTCACAGGCAAAGATATCACCATTCTGTCACCGGTTTGCACATTCCAGACTACGACTCGCTTCTTTTTGAACGCTCCTTATAGTTTCAAATGTTTTACATGCAATTCAGAGGTACCATGATCCCTCACAGTAAAAGTTTAATTCGTTCCATGATCGAGCTTGTGTTTTACGATTTTACTCGTTTTACAAATCAATTTTTCCCGTTGAAATCAATTAAGAGTTTTTTTTTATTGCAGGTTTGCTTCTGATTTATGCCACGAGAGCACAGTAGTGAGTTGTTTTGTTGTGCTTGAGTTTCATTCGTATCAGTCTCTAACCTCTTGCGATTTTTTTGCATGGGGTTATGTGAAAGATGAAGTGTTACACCTCCTCTACAAACAAATCTACCAGAAATGAAAGCTCGCATCTACTACAGGGGCACATATAGAGCACTTGTAATAAGCAAAAAAAAACTTTTTGAGTTTTCCTTATGTCTGCAAAGTTTGATGACAATATGTCAAAAAATAAAGCTACAGTGAATTTATGAAATTCAGGTCAATCATTTATAAAAACCCGATATAATTAATCCATTCCAGCCCCCAAACCCCACCCAAAACATTTTTTATGAGTTTTAAAACTGAAAAAATACAATTACAAGGAAAATCACAATTATATAAACATAATAAAAAATAATGCAAAAGAATGTAAACTGTTTTTTTTAATTTAATTACATGTACATGATATGTGCACGAGGAAGACGATGGAACAGAAAGGAGGAGGATTATCGTTTGGAAGGATAGAAGACCGAGATAAACATACGAACTGAGCAAGTGGAAGTTGAACTTGTTTGGAGAGCCTCTGTGAGCTCAGCGCCAATCAGCGGACTCTTGTATAAATCTCACTCATACTGCGAAATTCCATTCATACTTCAAGACAAAAATTCGCACGATTGATTCGTACAATGCTGTACTGGTTACTGTGAGGTATTAGTCATGGTTAATAAATGCTGTGGAAATAAATTCGAACTATGGACTAAAACTATGGACTGAAACTAGGCCTATATGCGCAAACGTTTTCCGAAAACGACTCCTAGTGACCTACGGCAACAGGAGATGTTACCTTTTCATTCAGCCCTCATAGATTGGTTTATGATTGATCAAAGACAGTTTGCCACACACATGCCAATTATAAAGTTTTCCAAACTAAAAATGCATGATTATCATGAAAATGGCAAGAAAATTATAAATACATACTCCTTAGTCGTGCAATTGCTATGATGCACTGATCAATCAATCTCCTGAGTGGTTGGGTCTGGAGAAAATTGATGTTTTCAGAAGAAACACTGCAGCTTGATAACACCATCCGTCTCTTTCTGAATTTCTTGTAAGCCTTTAATAAAGAAAAATACAGTTTGTCGATATCACATTTTTAAATAAATCAGAGAGATAATTTACAGGGTGTCCAAAAAGTCTGGCAATATCACCTATAAATCTCAAAGCTTGCCACGTAGGCAAGATCTGATGAGTGTGGTTTATAGGTAATAGGGGAGTGGGGAATTCATTGCCGCACTCAAGTTTGACCTTGACTCCCAAATTTAAGGTCATCCATTTGCTAACTCGAAAACTATTAAAGATTGAGAAAAATTTCCGATTGCTACCCTGTAGAGCAACACCACATTAGTCTAAAAACAATTTTTAATCACATCCTTCCCCTTGAAAGATTTTGAGAAAATGGACGAGAAAGAGTCACTCAAGGTCAGGTTTGGCTGAGGTTTCAAACACATTTGAATTGCAGGGATGCACACCATTGGGAATTTTCTTTCCTTGAGTGACCCTTCTATTACCTATAAACCACACTCATCAGATCTTGCCTACCTGGCAGCTTTGAGATATCTGCCATGTTATCAGACTTTTTGGACACTCTGTATAAGCAGTTCTTAATCAAATAGTTGACAAGGAACAATGAATATCATTTTTTGAAAATTATCATAATACTCAAGAGTCAAAATTTCAAATGCTTCAGATTCAAACCAAGTTCTAAAAATTATAATAATCTCTTTAATCCGAATTAACAAAAACCAGGAGAGTTTTGGATTCGAGGAAAGTTCAGATTATTATATGGTCAACTGAACATGGATGATATTTTGCATAAAACACACAATAATGCATGGTCAACTCATAATATGAATATATAAGTTAGATACACATCTTACCTTTTTATCATCCATAAGATTGTCATCCACATTATAAAACAATGAATTTGGATTGGAACGTGAAGTTCGAAAAGGAATGGTATATGGAGAGCATCGGTTCTCCAAAGAAATTTGATGAGAAAATCCTGTATTTAGTATTTTATACAACAGCTGAAAGAACATATAAATAAAAAACACATCAGAGATTATATTAATGAGAAAATAGAATAAAAAAATTCCACGACCTGGATTCAAACCAGGGACCACCAGAAACATGTTCATTGTCTCTACCAACTAGGCAATCACAGACACAGGACAGCAAAGCTGTCTCCAAGTGTCCTAAAGACTAGATGGTAGTCAAGGTGGAAGCTCAATGATACGGCAGGCACCTGGCTTATAGATCGGGAATTCCTCTTTTTCAAACCATCAAAAAGCTTATGAATACTTATAAGAAATTAATAAATGGAAACGTAATTAATGCTCCAAGCATAAGATTACTATTTTATTGGGAAAAAAATGGAAGGAAAAATTCTGTGATGTGGATTACCATATGCTTGGAGCATTATCTCCAATTTCCATTTACTATGAGGTTCACATTAGAGACTATTAAATTGATCAAAATATTCTTAAGAAAAAACGAAAGACTTTGGATTGTTTTTTCCTTGTTCAATATAAATACGAGGGTTGTTCAATAAGTAATGCAACAACCAAGCAGGCTGGATTTATTCAAGCTTTAATTATTAATTACATTACCTAGTTCCCCAATTCTTTGGCTACAAAAACCCATTTTTGCCACACATCCGTTCAAGTCTATGGTCCGGTTCATTAGTCTTTGGTCCCATCAATATCTAGGCCATGTTTGTGCCCCTACATATGACTAGTGTATTAGTAACACAATGCCAGTAATATTTACACCTTTCGAGGACACATACATGCCTATGGCGGAGTCTGAACCCAGATCTGATGGATTTGAAAAGTGAAGAGCTTGAAATCCAGTGCTTTCAGCCATCAGGCCAACATAATCTATGCCCTTACATCACTTAGATATAAGATCATGTACGCTTGCACAGGACCACTTTTCTGTTCTGTGTCGCAGCCAACCTCCTTGTTCTGATGGTAACCATTTCTTATCGATATTCCTTAAGTACTTGTGCATATTTGTTACATTCTTCTTTTCTCTCGACAGGAATTCAATTAATGCTCTCTGTTTAGAACATACCTCGCTCACTGACTCCATTTTGAAAGTTAGCTGCTTCAATGTTAACTAGCAGAAGATGATGAAACTCCACGAGCTAGTGTAGGTAAGTTATAGGATGCTAAGCATTAAACATTTATTTTTCCAACAAAATTCAGATGAGAAAAAGAACCTGTTGAATTACTTATTGAATATTTCTCTAATTTAGTTAAAGAGCTGTGAAATCTGGACTACATTGTTCTTAACTTACTTAAACAGTTTTCAAAATGAAGAAATGTATGCTATACCTGTGATAATTCTGATCGGACATGATCTGCATGAGAGTCAAGTACCAAACTTTGTAAATAGGCCACAACTGCATCCTCGCAGTTACCTATGCTCTGAAGCACCACACCCATTCTGTAGTAACCCTAAAAGAACAAATACATGGAAACAATGTATACAGGGAAACAATTCCAGAACTTCCAATTACAATATAATAAATGTACACATGAGCAGAAAACAAGCTGGGCTTCTGGCTTAAACTGGCATTCAGATGATCTCAGTTAATTATTTAATTTTCTTAATAATTCTCAAAATTTACTAAAATATGAAATCATGGGTGTTCAACTTGTAAGAAACAATATTCTACCCTTTTTCTCCCTTTTTCCTATTTTTAAGTTCCAGATTGGTTGGTGTTAATTGCTCTTCCTCAAAACCACGCGTACTATACTGAGGGTTAGTTTTGATTTTGCAGGCCCAATTTCATTTTATGTTTTTACATTCTTCTTATAGAAAACTGAATTGATAAACAATTTTTTCCCGTTTATGGTCTGGTTAACAGGTGAAGCTCGTGAAGAATTTGATGTCAAATTCATCAAAGTTATTGAACACTCATAATTATGGACTCACTGATTAAAAAAAAAAAAAATTGCTTTAAGTTAAATTATTAATTTTCTATTACATGAAAAAATGGAAGGAAAAGTTCTGCAACCTGGATTCAAACCAGAGACCACAAATATCTAGCACGTTGCCACAACCAACTGGACCACTGCAGACAACCCACATATGGTCTAGTTTATAGAAACGATGAGCTGGATAATCCAGGCTGCTGAATTTTTCCTTCCATTTCTTCATGTAACTAACGTCTTCCACTCTCTATTTAGTACTTTGTTACTTTTATTATGAAGTAGAATTTAATTTTAATTTTAATGCTTTAGCAAATTGTGCAAGACTTATTAAGAAGTAGATGTCTTAAACAATTAATAATTTAACATACAAGGAATGTTCATAGAATAATATATCACAATTTATTTCTCTGAAAGTACAGAACATGTAACTTGGACATGCATTGCTACAACTATCAGTTTTACTGACTATTTTTCAAAGAAGTCTCCTTTGACTTTATGTCAGCAATCCGGAAGATCGTGTATTCCAGCTTGGTATCAAATCCCAGTTGTGGTCATGCAACCACTTTTTCACAATCGCTTTTAACTTCCATCACAGACATCCGGCATTTTTAACACTCACTATCACGCTGCCACTTAGCTGAGGAGCTTACAATTTTAACAACAGAGGCAGAAGTTCAAACTAGGATTCCTCAAAATTTCAGCCACGTACCATTGTTCGTGTCATAGAAATAAATTGTGGTGTATAGCTACGATTACTGTGATGAAAGCGATGAGGTTATTATTAAAATACTAACTCTATTCATTATTGTCAGAAATCTTCGTCAGCTTCTGCGAGTTAGCATTAGAGAAGGCAATTAGCGTTTTAGTCAATGCCATTGTTACAAATGAAAGAAAGTGTTCAACCTAGAGCTGAACTTTCCTACTAATAGGGCTTGGGAATATAATTTAATGAAAATGTAATTCATCATCTCATTATTTACTCAAGCATTAGCAGGCATACATTGCTGTTGTCGATCACCTGCTTTAAGCAGCAGTTTGCACAAAATCATTTGTCTGATGACCTTCATGACATCGCGACTCATATTCAAGGCTAATCACATTGTCGCTTTCGTCACAATAAACAAACACAACCCCTAGATTTCTGATAATGACTGCATATGGATTGAGGTTACATTAAATTACAATGAATAAAAAGGAGAAAGATCTTTCATTTAAAAATTTTGACTTCACTGCACAAACTCATTGCAAAAATAATTTACAAGCCACCCAATTTTCTTCATAACAAAAAGAGCAGAATTTAAAAAATTGCCAAAAAATTGCACAAATGCAATCATAAATGTTAACAATAATCAGTTCTTTTTGTTCCACCAAAATAAATATAGATAAAGCTCTGATTTAAATAAAATATATTTTCTATTCAACATGTAATGATTATTTTGAGCCATCTCAGTAATTCAAAATTGCCTCTATTAGAGCCAAACTTTCTTCTGCTTTTATTCACTGCATAGCAAAATCCCAACATAATTTGATTATGAATTATTTCCAAAATTTTCCATATTATTTATGCCTTATATAATTAAATGCTCACTTCAGACCAGCTGGGTTTCAATTGAACTGTTCTTTGTGCATACTCCAGTGCTTTCTCTGAATATCCCAACTGCAATGCTGCCTGTGACTGATAGCTTTGCAAAATATGATCATCTGGATCTATTATGTAAGTTTTTAAAAATAAACAGAAATAAAATAACAGCAAAACACAACATTTTAAGCTGAAATACATTTAGCTTGTTAGGTTTATAAATATAAAAATAAAAAAATTAAATATTTAGTCTTC
>JAHWFO010045454.1:7140900-7174707 GCA_023313115.1 Rhysida immarginata | reverse complement strand
AGGTTTATAAATATAAAAATAAAAAAATTAAATATTTAGTCTTCCCCCTACCCCAACCCCGGGGGGGGGGGGGGGGATTAAACAAGGTATCATTTCTTCTTAAGAGCATAGGCATACGTGCAAGTGAATCTTGAAATCAACGGAGCGCACTAGATCTCCTTATCCTCATATTAATGGTACAATACAATCCCATTAAAGTGTACCCACTTTAACATACATTAAAGTGTACCCACTTTAACATACATTAAAGTGTACCCACTTTAACATACCTCTCTGATGTAAATGGCAGATTTCAAAACAATGTGAAAATTTAAAATCCCGACGGAAATCCTATTCTTGAATGTTAAAAAGTTTCAGTTTAACATACCCCAAATTAAAGTATATTTCAGATGAACGTTTTAATTTAACATGCCAACGATCGTAAGTCGAAAAGCCATTAGAAAGTGACCAGTAGAACAGTGTGTTCCAACGGTACATTTCCAGAATTAAAAACTGAATAGAGGACATCAATACTTATGAGAATCACCCCCATGTATGCTATTCCGAAATGTTACCATTATGGAGATATTAACGATTTTGTGATTTTGTCGGTAACCCCTACCTTATTCAGTTAAAATGTGTGTTTTTGGGAATGTATGTCGTTTTGAGGAATTTGGTTAGTGGACTTGTATGTTTTGGGCAACATAGTATTAAATTTCAGAAAATGGACTCTGGATGGACGTAATGGATTACAATGAATTCTAAAAAAAAAAAATTTCTCAAAATGCAATTCATCCATTTTCTGAAATTTAATACTATGTTGCTCAAAGAATACAATTCCACTAACCATATTCCTCCAAATGACATAAATTTCCGAAAACACACATTTTACTGGAATAAGGTAAGGGTTACTGACAAAATCACAAAATCGTTAATATCTCCATAATGTTAATATTTCAGATAACGTACATGGGGATGATTGTCATAGGTATTGAGATCACTATTCAGTTTTTCATTTTGGTTGTGTACCATTGGGACAACCTGTATAAACAGTGAAAACTAGTCAGAATTCCCAGATATCAAATCCATCTCCTTGTTCATTTACACTGAAAGAACCAATCATAATTCACGGGTATGGGAAAACCCAGCATCTACCTGTTCATTTAGACTAAGAAGCAATCAAAATTATTTACAACAATAAAGATTTTTTTTTCTATATTACAATAAAGATCTCATGTTTGATATGAATTTCTTCAT
Organism: Rhysida immarginata; assembly: GCA_023313115.1. NCBI lineage: Eukaryota > Metazoa > Arthropoda > Chilopoda > Scolopendromorpha > Scolopendridae > Rhysida > Rhysida immarginata. The sequence goes on along the minus strand of JAHWFO010045454.1, from coordinate 7,173,471 downwards.
TTTATTTGTATTATCCAGAATTATATTTAAAAAATATTGTATTACACGACTAATTTTATATAATAATTGAAGTCATGGTGTAGAGACCAGAGAAAAAAAATGTATTAACCGGAACGGTAATAACGGAGTTCGACTGTATTTTATTACTCTTTTCATCCTTTGTAATTAAATTAAATTTAATATTCTAAATCCACTACCAAGAACAGATGAACCTAACCTACCTTCATCTGTTCTTGCTACTACACTACTAATGTTTTTCTGTATGTATCGTACACATAAAGTACTATACTGTATTAGCTCACCTGCATGAGCTCAGACCCCACCCCACTTCCAGTTTCAGAGTAATGTTCAAATTCCAGTTCCCTTGGAGTATCTTAAAACAAGGTTTTACTGCAGTGGTCTTCAAACATTTTAGACCATCAACCCCTTCTAGAATTTCTCAATTTTTTATCAATCTGCTCTATTTTATTATTATGTAATTACAATAGGACAAGGAAAAAGAAACACTTCTGTCATTCTGAGTTAGCCAATCAGAGAAAGGTTCTATCATTCCATTAATCATACATGGCTTACATCCTAATGTCACAATATTTTAATGTGTGGTTAACAATTGCAATTATTATGATAAGAAGCTATTGGTCATTCATTTTATTAGTGATTTAATTAAGGTTTTCCACTGATCCCTCAATCAATACCTAAGAATGTCATATCAACCATTTTGACTGCTGTTTAATTTAATTATGGCATGCTGGCTACAACCAAGCATAAAAACACTCCAGAATTCATATTGGGAGGGGGGGGGGGTACTGTCTAGAAGGGGAGGGGAGGACAAGTCAAACACTGAAAAAATTAAAGTGAAAAAACTGCACCAAATGCCAGCTCCATCTTGCAGAATGAAGCCAATATCAATTTCCAAAGCCTCCCCATTTCATCTTATTTCTACCAATAATCAAGTATTTGTATACAAGTTTACAATCCCCTCCCCCCAGCTATTTACTTGTCCAGAAAAAGAATAAGACAAAGCTTTATTATTGATAGAGCTGCGGGTTTTGTATTACTGATTTATCAGTCATCTTTAAAATAATGTAAAAAACAATATCAATTTACTGTAAGCACAGATGAGGGCATTGAATAGTTAATTTGCTTAATCAGAAGATTTTAGATTCAGTTGAATCAGGGATGGATGAACCCTTCTTCATCCATCCTTGGTTGAATGTTAATCAATTTTGATAAAGATTCAGTTTTTTATTGTATATCAACGCAGCAACAAGTTCCATTAAGCTGGATTTTCATTTTTGAGAAAAGGAAGTTGTTTTAATGAAAGCTGGGAAACAATGGCTATGGTATTCGAGGTCAAAAGCAGCTGAATTTTGAAGCAGTAATAAAAAAGTACAGTGACAATAGCATTCTTACTCAGATAAAACTGTCAAACATTTCTTACAAAAGCATACTGCTCTGTATCTATTAATCAAAACATTGTAATAAGTCATTTATGTTTTGATTTGATCAGGTAATGCCATTTTATTTTAAAGTTCTCAGTTTCTTGTTTTATTTTAATTTTTTTTCCCTTCTATTTTTGGCTTAGTTTGCATTTTTTTTAAATTACAGTTTCAAATTTCAAATCTTCAACTCATACACAGGATCAAATTTCCTATTCCACGTATTTTCTTAATAATAACCCAGCTAATCAAAATTAAATATTTCCACATATTTAACGCTTCTTAATAGTTGATCCTTTTAAATGCTATTCAAAGGCATTTATTAATTGCTGTGTTTATCCTTTCCCAGGGACAAGTGAATGTCAAGTCCAACAGGCAATGGTAGAGTTGAGGTCACTGCTCTGAGGCCCGAGGATCTGCAAGTGTTGTTAGATGTAAAAGTCTTTTTTTTTTTTTTTTTTTTTTTTTTTAAAGAAATAAATTAGGTAACCAAAAAAGATTGTGCAATTTCCTGTAGATAACGAAAAAGTGCATGCTCTATCTTTATGTTTTAAATGAACATTTAAACTGATCCTATACTTTCACAATCACAATTAGAAGGATAATAAAACTGAAAGATAAGCAAATCCACAAAAAAAAGAAAAAAAAAACATATACGTTTCAGGACATTTTTTATTTAGTTTGAATTTCCCTTATTACATTGCCATCATTTATAGCCGATGCAACTAGATTTTATTGCCTTATAACTATTAATGTGCATGGCAACTTTCCTCAAAGTTAACAGATGACCGAAACAGAACAGTAAGGTTTATTTGACAGATGGCCAAAACATCTGTGGAACACTCAGAGTAGTCCAATGTTTATTATTATTATTATTAAAATGTTTTCATTTATAATAAGACAAATTTTAACAATGTTGTTTTCTTAGCTGCGCTTATTAATCCCATTGTTTGGACATGATTTCTGGACTGTTTAGAAGACGGCTTTTGGAAAGCGATCATATAGCAGTGCCTCGTTCTTCGAATTTAATTCCAGGAAGCCAATCAATTTTTCTCTATAATATAATGGAAACCGAATTAATCGGTACCCAGACTTTTCTAAACAAGACCCATTTTGATAAATTTAATATCAAATACACATAAGTTAAAATAAAGAATTTAATGCCCTAAAAAATGAATTTAAAACAAAAAATAATAATAAATAAGATACGTAAATAATAAATAATGATATGAAAATTGCATTTCTGTATGCATTACAGGAGTGGTGATATCTTATGTGGCTAGTAAAAGTGAGAAAAAAGTTGTTGTTTCAATTTAAGTTACCAAAAAGTGTAACTAAGAAGCTCATTTAATCAATACAAGAGAGCTATATAAGTGCACAATAGATAGCGTTTGTGCAGCAATCGCGGTTTGTTTTTTTTTACTCATGTGAATTTTGAACTTAGAATCATCATTTGAATTCCAAAGCGAGCTTCTCTTGAATTTAGCGTTCAAACTCTGGAACATTCGAAGGCTCCGGTGTATTTGTTTATATAGTAAAAACTGTGCTAATGACCATCAGTCCATAATGACTACTTTTGCTTGGTCCCTCAGAAAGTTACGGTACATGGGAAATCTGTTAGCATAACGAGCACCTGTTTAACGCAACCAGCATTTTCGATCCCCGATATATCTAAACTAATACTAAAAAAACTGTCTATAATGACCACTAACACTACCAAGCAGGTCCTAACCTAACTGCTAATTACATCACTGTACTATTCTCAGTAATCAACCAGTCAGGGTCAAGAGATACAAAAATGAAGCCATTAATTCTTTTAGCCTACTGATATAGTTTACTATGTCAGGTCTGTCTTTGGGGAAGCAAAATCACTGCGAGTGTTTACATAAAGTTCGACCAGTCGCAACCATTTGAGAGCGATTGGGAAAATCCTGTCTAAAAATAACAGCCACTCACTCATAAAGACCAGACTCCAAGGCCGGGCTCTATTTGGTCGAGTGGAATCAAAATGGCAGATAAAATTCAACTTTTTAGCTGTCTGGTAATCAAATGTTTATAATCGAAATCATAGTTGCTGAGTTCTAATGATAAAGTTTCAATTTCAAATAATCATCATCAAAGCTGTCTAAAAGCAAAATCGGACAGAATCGTTCGCTTGGAATGATTCAACCGTATCACGTGGCAGTTGGCGACCGGTCAGAGTTTATGGAAACATCCTGGATGTGCTTCAAAAACATTTTCAAGATTTAATTTTCACTAGGAAGACAAGTAAATGGAAACAAAGTAATTTAGAAAGATAGACATATCTGTTTTTAATTATGTTGTTGATTTGTAATTTTTTCATGGAACCTGTATACAACGACCACCTGAGCTTAACGGCCATTTTCGCTTAGTCCCGTAGGTGATCGTTATAGACAGCTTTTATGACCAATTCTTAAGCTGTTACATCATCATCATCATCATTATTAAATATATTATTTTTTACTAATTTTAATATATTTAAAAAAATGTTAATTTGAAAGTTGGCGATATAAATGGTAAAATTCAGGAATCGAGACTTCAGGTCATGAGGAAGAAGGACCATCATGTAATGAGAACGGAATTGTCAGTCATAAGAAAAAGAGGTAGACCAAGGGAAAGTTGGAAAGAAATCACTGGAAAGATATGGAAGAGAAGAATCTAACATACAACCAGTGGAAAAAGCTCCACATGAAAAGCAGCTACTCCATATAAGAAAATGGGATAAGCTGTGAGAAAAATAAAGATCCCACCTTATTTTGCCTGAGATGTGAAGGGCATGCCAATTGTTATGTATTGTTTAATTTTTATAGTAGCAAAGTCCAATAATTGATATGCCATCACATCTCAGACAAAGTAAAGCTGGATGGACTATAATATTGCATATTTGGTCTAAGCAGATGGAAACAGAAAGGATAAAATCCGCAACCTGGTTCGAACCAGGAACCATGAGCTTCCAACTCGCATGAAAGGAGAACTTATGTACATGTTCTGGAAGCCAAAGAGCAATAATGTATTAGTGTGAATTGGTTCTGAAACCTCTATGAATGAAATCTATGATAATGAGATATAGTAGACCTGTTCCCGTAGAGTACTATTTCTGACTTTCATTTCATCTTTTAATGCAATAACATCCCCAAATGTGTTTCATTTTATTAAATTTCAGAAAAGTTGATATCATTTAGTAATCTAATAACTTGACCAATCAAAAGTCTATGTGCTATGTTAAGGAAGAGCATGCAGCATCATGTTTGATAGGAGCTGGATTACTGACTTGAGGATTGCAGACTGTGTGCATACTGAAAATTTATAAAATCACTCAAGAAATCCAAATTTTGATGAATAAATCTTATTTTGCTCAACATTATGCCCGTTTGATTTCATTTGCCTAGTGTCCAGCACAAAAAAAAAAACAAAAAAAAAACATGTGCTTATCAAATGTAGACGTCTGGTTTATTCAGAGTCCCTGTCATTCCACCTTGCCAGTTTATAAAACAGTTAGGCTAGAATGTCCGGAGAATTTTTAAAGGGGAATACTCTTAGAGATGGTAATGGTGCGATAATAAAAGGAACCAGCAAGGCAACAAGAGTATAGTATTTAACTTGCCGATCTATCACTAATTGAGCACTGCCAGAATCATTTTGGTTTCGTTCTATCTGCGATTTCATTTACGTAATGCTCAGTTTCCTGTATATGAAGGTAAAAAACCTTTTACTACAAAAGAATATCAGAGATACAAAACACCAGATATGTATTTCGAAGACCAGAGGCGGGTTCTTTATCTTAGCGGCTTCGTCAGCCGGCTGACATTGGCACCAGGTGATGAAGTCATATCATTGTTTCAGCCTAGCGTTCTTCTTGATTTTCCATCCGATGACGTCATCTTTGAAGTGTCTCTACCAGCCTGCTGGCAAATTCGGCTGAGATAAAGAACCCGCCTTATGCCTTCAATCTCGACGGCAAGATTGAGCCTTGGTCCAATCTCGATGTCTTCTAGGTCCTCAAAGATTCTCAATCTTGCCATTAAGAAGGAAAGTATAGCCTCTGAAATAAGTATCTAGCATTTGATATCATAGATGTTTTTTTGGATAAGAGGTTTTTTCCCCCTTCATATACAGGCAATTCCACACCACAATTCCCTCTTCTTTTTCCATTTTCTGTCCCTTTCTGATAGGCTGAATGATTTTAATCATTTAGGCATGTACCAGTTCCCTTTTTCTTTCATGCTGCGGACTATAGATACTCAGATGTTTATGGTACACCTCAAATGATATCAAATTTTCTGAAACAGCCTGTATAGCAACCAGAAGAAATTAAAGCAAAACAATTGGGAAAATACACCAATAGTAATGCAATTAAGAGCTCATCAATGATAAATAGCCTACGAAATACTTATACGAAACTTTTTAAAGGTTAATATTACTGAATTAAGTATTTTGGTTATAAATATAATTGATTAAATAAAATTAAATAAAACTTCATAAATATAAAAGAGAATTCAATTCAAAACCACGTCTTTGGTAGATTTGCATGCAAAAAACAACCGAAGTACTGTTTTCCTTGATTAGTCATCTAATTTCCGTGCTGTTTTGCCTGTTTTGCTTCAAATTAAAGCAAAGTCACCATAATCGCTGAACGTAACTCCTTTTTAGGTTTTTGAATCACATATTTAAATCAATGATCTTCTTAAAAAACTGATGGATGATCAGAAGGCGACTGGTTAACCCTGGATTACTAACCCTCATCTTTACGCTTTTTCTAAATTTCTTCTTAACTCTTGCACATTTGCTTATAATTCCTCGTGCTTTTAGCTAATCTCAGACGGTCTTATACTCTAGTAAGGGAAACTGGTAAATTTTTCATAGGCCTAATAGTTTTTTAATAGTTTAATGTTTTAGCGACCATGACTCATCGAATCGACGAAGGTTTGTAACAATGAAACTTTTTTCGAACCCTTCAAATGTATTAAATAATGTGTAATCGAGCAGAAAAATAATTTTTGATGATGTATTTTACTTGTATTATTCTTTTATTTTTTTTTTGTTAATTCAAAAATACAATGGGTGCCGCTTAATGTGACCACACTGGGACCAAGCCAAATGGATAACAATATCTGAAGTAGACAAGGTGGTGTTGTAGGAACACTCTAGAGTCTTTATACTGATTCTAAAACTCTACAATAAATAAGAATACACTTATACCAATCAATAACTTTGGGCAGCAGTGCCATTGACTTAAAAGGAAATGAAAAGTGGCTATTATAAACAGAATTCAGGAGCCAATCCAAATATTTTTCACTAGATGTAGGGAAAATTTGATAACAATATCCGAAGTTTTGATCTCAATAATCAGCATATTTAGTATGCATTTAGATACAAGCGTTCCATATCAATCAAAAATGATAAAAATAACCAATTGATAACATTAACCGTGATTACATTAAGCAGCACCCACTGTAATTATAATTTTAGAGTTCGAGTTATACCAATAGCAATAAAGTGTTAAATTCCTATACCATTGTAATTGGTCTCAAAATAAAGACTACAATAGGAAAAAAATATATTTTTTTTTTGCTTTATAAGAAACTATTAGAATAAATAGAGAAAACTTTTAACATTCGTATAAAAACTTTATTTATTTATTATTATTATTATTATTATTAGAAGTATCCCAAAGGGATAAAAGATGGGTAAAAACACCCGAAATAAAATACAAAATTAAAAACTTTCTGTAGGTCCATTAAAACGGTGTCTAGTACTTGAGCAGCATGACAAGTTACATTTAATAAATTTTTTTACTAACTTCAGAGGCAAAAGGTATTCCAAATTGATATGGCATTATAAGGAAAACGGGAACTTCTGTAATTTGAAATAATTCTATCTAACTCAAAACGAAACAAACGAGAGGACCTTATATAAGGCTCTATTACCAGCCATTTTGTAATATAGTACGCAGGGTGTGTACGATTCAACACAGCACGAGATAATTCAACCAATTTACCTTTAGTCAGAATGGTATCGAAGTTAGGCAAATCTATACTATTACAAAAGCTAGTTATTGATTGATGTATGGATAAAGAAAAAGCAGTGCGTATATATTATTATAAGACACTTGCAATCGCATTAAAGGGTAATCAAATCGACGAGGGTTCTGGAAGGGTTTGTAATCCAGGTTTAAAGAAGGAGAAACTTCACCAAAAACCAACACCTGACTGCAAGGATATACCATAATTTTTTTTAGAAGGGCAACGATTCAAATGTGTTTACAATTCGAAAACCCAAAAGGGAGTTAGGTCCAGGAATTCTGTTGGCTTTGTTTTACGTTTAATATTAATGAAATTTCATTTAATTTTATTTAATCAATTATATTTTTGGAGGTTCAGATAATAAACCGAAATATTTCATATACTCCTGCTATGCATCAATGCTTGGAAAAAAAGAACTCTTAACAGATTTCGATGTTTGCCGAGGATATTTTAAGGAACGGGGAGGGAGAAAAGCGAGTTTTGAGACGGGTCAAGTTTATTATATAACATGAATATGAATGTGTGTACAGTATTTTTATCGCATCACTAAATCCTCGAGATAAGATTAAATGACAGCATCAATCTTCCTTATGGAAATTTTTCAAAATTGGGTCTTATCAAGTAGGTGACGTAGGGAGTCATTTGCTAGAAACCAAGTTAACCCACACATTGAATGGCAATGGCTGCAAAAATGTATAAATAAAGCGTTCAAACGAGGTGGTCACACAATGAAATCAGGGTCAGCGTCTTGTATTTTTAGCTCGTGCAACCTACCCCCTCCCTTTTAATTCAAATGTTGCGCAGCAGTCAAGTGTATGTTGTCATTGATTAATAATAATAATAATTTTAAATAATAAGACGTGCTGCGATCGAGTAGGTAATGCAGAAGAAGTTAACACAAGTCGATCGTGTTATTGTTGTTTTATTTAATGGACTCGACTACAATGGGAAGGCGTTCTTGAATGTTTGACGTGCTGTAGCCAAACGCATCAGCTGTCAATTTGGGTTTATAGAGCAGATGATGAGTGAGTTTCGTGTTTCTACGCTTCTCTCAAAGATAGGAGAAAGTGGACAAAGGATGGGAGAGAAGAGAAATCAGAGCAAGAGGAGTTATATAAGGACTTATTGTATATGTGGGTGTGTGTTATGTACAAAGGTCGACTTACAGACGTCGTTGGAGCGAGCGTACGTGGCGAGTGCTTCGTGCCATTCGCGCCGCTCGAACAGGTCATTGGCTTCGTCCCTTAATCTGGCGGCCTTGGTCCGCTGGGCGCACAACTTCTCCAAGAGATTCCCAACGACGACGCTCATCTTGACGTCGGAGAACCCGCCGCACGGGAAGCGCGACTCGCACCGCCGGCACTTGCGAACGCGGTCCGTTAGCAAACACTTCCGGCAATAGGTGTGTCCGCACGGTATCGTCACCGGCTCGTACAATACTCCCTTGCAGATGGCGCAGACGAAAACGTCGCTGCCGCCAACCGCGGCACTGTCCTCCGCCTGCACCTTGCTCTTGGCGTACGTCTTGCCAATGTTGTCCACGAGATGATCGACGAAGCTCTCCACGGACGCCAGGTCGATCCGGTAGGAATAACCCAGGAGACTTTGGAAATCGACCGAGTCGTTCTCAGCTGAGCATTCCAACGCACTGACAGCGTTCTCGTCAAGATCGACGCCGACGGAGGCCGATGCTGCACCCACTGCGCCCATGGTCGTCGCCGTCGTTGCTGCCGTATTGATCCGACGAGAAGGTGCTGCTACCTTTGACGTAGTCCTATTCAACTGGGCCAAATCCTTCATAGCGATCCACTCGTGGTGCTGGGGTGGTGGGGTGCAAATCCAATGTTATTGCCCCTTCCACCTTTAAGATAAACAAAATAATATTTTGTTTTTCCTCCTCCTCCTACCCAATTCGTTATTTTATCTGACAACCATGACTGGGGATGGCTTTGTCCGCCGAGATATAGCCTTACTTATACAAGGTGGCTAAGATACGAACAACACAATCGGAGCGAATGCCTTTTATATAAACCGTGCCTCACCGTTACATAATTGCGTTGCCCCTTAACTGAAAGCATCGAGAGCGGCTGAGTTTACATAAACAGTCACATGATCATACTCTCCACCGCCCATTCGAGCGCCGGCCATTGCCCCTCCGCTTGACACCCTCGAACACGCTTCTTCGGGAGGAGGAAAAACACGTTACGTAAAACGCTCAAAAACTACTTGACCGCCAATAACGTCGAAAATAACGTGGGACATCGAAAGGGGGGAAACGAACACGTTTATTCCAACCCGATCGATCTAATCTAATTGACGCTTGATGATGGGGGGGGAGGGGTGAAAAAGATTTCAGAACGCGTTGTTATAGTAGGTGCGTACACGACACTCGATGCGGTCAATGAATGCAATGTGAGAAAAGAAGGAGCAAACTGTATGGTTACTCGCCACTGTACACTCATCGCACAGCAACTGTGCTTACGGCATCACGAATCTACGCATTATTTTTTTATGAGCGGAATGCATAACATTTTTTACTTAGAAAAAACAACAACTCGTTCGTTATGCAATCCTCTTAAACGACATTGATATTTGACGCGTTGCCATCTTTTATTTTATTGAATGTTTAGGCAAAATCATATGCCGACCACCTTCTAAACGTGCTGGCCTATGCTTTCGTCCAGCCGACTCAAAAAATTATTTTCACTGAAGAGGACTCAAAAAATTATTTTCACTGAAGAGGACTCAAAAAACCTATGATTCTAGAACATATGTTGAATAAGCTGAAATCTATACAACTCCTCGCCAAAATTTAGCATTTTTATTTTTTTCTTACAATGATCAGGCTAATTATTGTTAATTATTAAAAATCTTTTAGAGTTAGAATTATTTTATTTCAGAAACATGAAAATTGGGCATATGTGTTTAAGTTTAAACAATTACAAGAAGAAATGTGTCCATTTCAAAATTATCCACTCACGACAAAAAAATAGCATATGCGAAAACCCAAGACAAACAAATGAGATGTGGTCACCACCACTTTCTTATACGTAAATGTCCTGGTCTAAATACAGAAAAAAAATGTCTGAAAAAGTTTGTGAATAAAATTACTTCAAATTAGCTTCTAAACACTTTGGTATAGATTCCAAATTTTCCTTATATCATCTTCTTTCGCCTATACAGGGTGTATCTGAAACCCTGTCACAAACTTTTAGGGGAGGTAATATGGATGATTCTAAGCAATAAAGTTCATATGAACATGGGTCGGAATTTGAACGATAACCGAGATATGAACAGAAATAAAAATGCCGTCACTAAGATCAACAAGTTAATAACTCACTTTCTACAACATCTGGGATGATGAAAAATTTGGGAAAATAATAGGGTACATAAAATTAGGTATACTGTTAAAATTTGAACGAATTCCAACGAGTAGTTTCTGAGTTACGCACTCAACAAGTGCTGGTTAGTACTCGCATGTGAGCACGGGTTGCGAATTTTGAATGCCTTCGCATTGAAATATAATACAGGGCTTATTATTATTATTATTATTATTATTATTATTATTATTATTATTATTGTAGTTATGTGAATCAAACAGAGTTCGGCGCCAAAAACAGCTATAGAACGCATGAGAGCGTAGAGAGCTGGTAGACGAACTGAAGAAGCAATTCCAAACAAAAAAAAATAAAAATAAAATAAAAAGGAAGTAAAAAAGTCTACAGGACGCGTACGAAATTTTCGAGCTCGTAAACAATAGCAGTTGGAATCAAATCCGCCATATACATCTGCAAAAAACAAAAAATACCGTGAATATACAAAGTCTCCTAAAATAAAATATTTATTCTAGGGGGCTTTGGAATATACCACATAGCACCCCACAACAAAGGTAATTTTAATAAAAGAATGCAAAGCGGTGATGAATAGTGTTGTTTATCAACAATGTTTATCCGCGAGAAATGACTTTATTAAATCAACAATCACTGAGCTTCGAATTTTACGGATAGTCTTCGCTCTGCAACAATCAAATGAAATTGAAAATGCAAAATGTGAATGTATGAGGGTTGTTCAAGAATTTTTGCCTCCTGGTCCGTAACTTTATTTGTTAACCGATTTTCAAAATTCTTTTTGTGTCTGATACTTCCATTTGTCCTCTATGTAATGCACTATTCACTTTTCGACATAGTCCCCGTCCCTTTCCACGCATTGCATAACGCGTGACTAGTCGAGGGAACCAGCCGGAGAGGAATTCCGGGGGTGTTGTGGACATGAGGATTGAATGGTAGCTTTGGACATGATCGCCACACACCAGAGGCGTTGCAGCGCCTACAGTTCAAAGATGAAAAACTGCAATTCAAAGATGAAAGACTCTGCACCTTGCGACTTTGACCACTCCCAAAGAAGAAAGAGCACCTTAAGGGAAATGAGTTGCGTTTTGACGACGAGGTGAAAGATGCCATTCAATCCTCTGTCGACAACAAACCCGGAATTCCTCTCCGATGGGTTCACCCCCCTAGTCACGCGTTGGCATAGTGCGTGGAAAGGGATCGGGACTATGTCGAAAACTGAATAGTGCATTACATAGAGGAAAAATATAGGTATCAGATACAAAAATAATTTTGAAAATCGGTTAAATAAAAAGTTACGGATCAGGAGGCAAAAATTCTTGAACAACCCTCATACATTCACATTTTGCATTTTCAATAATTAAGCCCAATTTAATAAAGCCTTAATATAATTATTCAAAAATTTACCTAAACAAATATACCCCTTAATCAACCAACCCGAGCTATATATAGGTTGACAATTATTGAGCTACATGAAATAAAACTTCAATTTTTCAAAAACTACCAAGTTCAAAAATTTTATTCAAATGTTCAAAGTAACTACAGATATTCGGATTTAGTTTATGACATGTTCAGTCTACTTGCCATCAATGGAATTATTTGCGTAAACTTTGTCTTTAATATTGCCCCACAAAAATGGGTCACAAGGGTTGAGATCAGGAGAATATGGCGGCCAAACGATTCCTATTCCAGTGGCCTCTGAGTACCCCAAAGCCAGAATGCGCTCTCCAAAGTGGCTCTTCCAGGACTTCACAATTACTCTATTGGTCCGATGGGGTCGTGCTCCGTCCTGCATGAACCACATCTTTTCGAAACCTGGGTCACTTTGTATAATAGGGATGAGATCATTTTCAACGAAAATTGAACAACAACAACGAGTGCGCATGTTCAAAAAGGTCCCAACATGCCCTGCATTCAACCACCAAGTTTTACCTGATTCTCGCCAATTGTTCAAAAGTTATCAAGTTTTATTTTTTCATATAGCTCAGTAATTGTCACCCTGTAATTACCTTAAACTTTATCGGGCTGTAATAACTTGCGGATTTAATGAGTGGAAAACCATTTTCTTTCAACGGTTATTTTCTTGGGAATAACACTGGAGAAGGCATGGGTGAATTAAACCCCTTGCGGTATCAAAGTTGGCAAAAAAATAAAAAACAGCCAAATTTAGTTATTGTAAAATTTACCCTAAACAACTTTATATTCAACCAACCTGAGCGAAACAGGGTATTACTCTAGTAAAGTAATAAATAAGAAAGGCAAAATTCTGGAAACTGGGATCGAACCAGGAACTGAGCTACCGCGAACACGCTGACAGCTATGCTTATGGACTTTTGGCCGACCACTAACATTCTCTTTCTCTCAAAAATCGATTTAAAAACTCAAGATTCGTGAAATCTCATTGGGGCGTCAAATTTTTCATGATGCTTTAACATAGTCCAGGAAAGGTTTTTCACTCCTTTGCTATGGATTTGCGCGGGTTGCACGGGTTTTACGAGTGAAAAACCGTTTTTCATGCAACTATATATATTTAAATTTATAAACTCAACAATAATACTATCTACAACAATATGATAAGTCAACGATAATAACCAACAATCAACTCTTACACAGAACATTATAAAAATCACAAAAAATATGACATGCAACGGATTTTTCGCCCATGGGAGAAGTCATGGGCGAAATAAACCCTTACAGTTTGTCAAAGCTGGCAAAAGAGTCAAATTTAATTAATGAAAAAGATAACCTAAACAACTTCTATAGGGTGATCCAAACTTATCCAGCATAATTGTTTAGGAACATTGTATGGTTCAAATGGTTCCTATAAACATTACATCTGAGTCGATAGCTCACACATGATTGAAATTAGATGTAATGTTTATAGGACATTTTTTGTTCCATTTGACATACAATCTTCCTAAACAATTATGCTGGATAAGTTTGGGCAAAGCCCCCTAGAATACAATCTATTCTAGGGCGCTTTGGTTTGGATCACCCTCTAGTTTTGAATAAATATTTAGGAAAAAAATGGATCTTTTCAAATCACACTTTCAAAAAAATGGATCTCAATATTTCATAATATATCTCGTAGTAACAAATTTGGTTAATTTTTTTTTACTATGTGCCCAGAGCTGCGATAACTTGTCGCGCTTTCCATGTAATCATGAGTTATTCGCGGAAAAAGTAATAAGTTATTCGGGAGGACCCCCTTCCCCTAACGAACTGATACAAACCCCCTTTTCTATTAATCTATTAATCACAGAGAACATCGCACAGTGGCTATGGACACATAGTAAAATTTAACCACTTTTTTATATTTATTTATTATATTTGCGTAATTTAACGTTATTTTTTCAATTTCAAATTTGAATTTCTTTTGTAGTATCTACTCATAAATCCTTTTGCAAGGATACATGCCGTATATAAAGCCAACACCATCTATTAGATTTCGCTTTAAGTGCTGTTGAAAAAAAAACCGCTTAACAATTTTTTCAATTTTAACGGAATATTTATTTCAATATTTTATGAAAATGTACGAAATTTCAGCTCTCCAGTTTGTCGGGAGGTTGGCTTAATATTGATTGCAAGATTTGCAACTTAGAGATAAACAACTTCGTTGGTGAGTTAATTGAAAGTGTGGGAAAGAAATTTTTTTTTTGAATACTTTAAACTGTCCTTATTTTAGAGAGAATTTTTCCCTAAAAATGAAGAAATGGCTAAACCATTCTTACAAGGGTAGCAAAGCCAATAAAATCGACACGTACGGACTCCTGTCATTAAAACGAACAATTTTTGTAAATAAATTGTGTGGCTCCGATGAGCTATTTTGGGGAGAATGAACCAAGCCACAAAGCCACCTCCTCCCAATATTTGAGAAACTCATGATTCGAGAAATTATGTTGAGCAACTAACTTTGTGGAGCTAACTCCTCCGAAACGGCATACAGCAAAACCAAATGAAATGTATACATACAAAGAGGGCGCTTTAAACGGTGCCTATAAAAGACCTTGGTCTAGACTATTTGTTATGACAATTGGTTAAGCCGTTTTAGAGATAATAATTTTTTTCTAAATATGAAGAAATGGCTGTAAGATTCATAACAGCGAATCAAACTCAATAAATTCAATAGACTACATCCTTTGAGTTTTCTTCCATCTCACAAGTTTCTTCATCCCTTTTCAAGATTGGTGACTTTATTTATTATTTATTTTTTGTTTTCATAATTTTACGATTTTCCCCATTAAAAGGAGATTGGCTACATTTAAATTTAAAATTAATCATTTAAACACCTTAGATCAATAATATGAATATTAATATTATTCTAATGTGTTTAGACATTTATTGGCATTCACGTTTGCTATTTTGGTTCTGTTATGCTATTTTCAGTTATTTGGATCTCAGATTTGTAATCAGCGACCTCCAAAACCCCAATATACCAACTTTCGGGTAAATCAAATAATTTTTGACATTTTGGCCAATTTTTCGGGTTTTTGGATCACTGTGCGTCACCGCCAATCACGGATCGGCAATGACCGTCCGCGAAAATATTGTACCTGTGATTGACGTTGCTTATGTATGTGAATGTTACTATGCAAAGTGCAAACAAATAATAATGGCGAAAAACACAAGAAAAAAATGGAAAACAAAATGACAGGAATCGAACCCGAGCCAGGAAATTACAGAAGCCTGACGTTAGCATAGCCTACATCCCTGGCCTACATGATAAGAGAAGGCCTCTCTTATCATGTAGGCTATGACGTTAGTCACTGCGCCACCCCTGTTAAGTTGAATACCTTTCTTCCCAATGGACTTATCTGGCACTACTACTATAGCAAACGTAAAAAAAAATTATGTTTTTTCCCCGAAACCGAAAGGCCATTGATTCTAATCCTTTTACACAGAAGGTTTATCAATAATGTTGTAGATTGACCTCCTAAAATTTCAACCAAATCAGTGAGGTCCCCTTGTTAGTCTATCATTAAAGAAAATTTTGTAACTCTCCCTCTCTAAAGTACTGAACGTACTTTGAGTGGTGACTGTTTTCGTTTCCCCAACTCAATTTTTCCTCCCACTGAAATCGACTTAAAATCTCATTATTCGAGATGATACGTATGTTGAAACTTTGAAGGGAAAAAAAAATCCGAAAATACGTATGTACATATTTTGTGTAGCTAACTGCTCCGAAACGGCAATAGCAGAACCAAATGAAATTAATACACTCTAATTAGAGGCTTCCTTAAACTGGATCTTGAAGGAACCAGTTTGTATGTATTTTTATGGCAATTGATTAGGCCCCTTTTTATAGATATTAAAAATGTAGAGTTCATACCAGCGAACCAAAGCCAATAGATTCGACATATACGGAATCATCTCTCTTGATTTGTAATGTTTTGTAAGGAAATTGTTTGGCTCTGATGAACCATTGTGGAGTTATGAATGACCCTCCCCAAGAGGAAAAAAATGTTTTCATGAGATAGTGGGGCGCCTGTGCGAATGTACCATTCCACCATTTTATTTTATTTTGCTTTCAGAAATTAAACTGACGCAACACATCGAATTTACATAAGAATTCGCCGAGGCGTCCTATGCAATAATATACACGAGGAAGGAATGGTTAATGAGCAATATTCCAGTAAAAGGGCTTTGTTGTCATAGTGATTAATATTCCGCGAACTCTCCGCGCGTTTGCCAAACGAAACGACGACGGCGGCAGGAAAGAGAGAATGACCTCGATCCAAAATGAGCGGGAAGAAGCCTCGACGGAGGCCGGGTTCGATCCCGCGGCGATTCGTGAAAAGTGAGGCCGTCGTGCTTCGACCTTGGCGGGTTCCGCAGAACGCTTGATTCAGGCTTCGCAGGCAGGAGACAGTCCCCTCGCACGCTTCTCGTTGACTTCGATGCCCCGCCAGGTCGAAACTCCCGAGAAGTGTTGCCACGGGGCGTCAACGGAGCGAGTCCGGCTTCCCCCCACCCTCACCTAGAGTCTGCGAACAATTTTGATTAGCCTTTTTTGTTTCTTGCTACTGAAACGAAAAGACAGTTCGTTTACGACATCCAAATGAATTTTTATTCGATTGTTATTCAGGGATAAAGTCGCCAGTTCGAAGGATTTTTTTAACTTAACGTTTTTTTGTTTTTTCTTTTTTATAACTATTTTCACTTATTAAAAATTTAGTAATAAAAATGGCATCCCTTATTTTTAGGATCCCCTCCCCCTTAATATTTTTCTCTAAACATACGAAGGCAAATATTTTCCAGGCTTTCTGCCATCCTGAATTCTTTGTTCAGTCCTATTTACATAAACAGAATTATGTAATTAGAGGAAAAAAAAAAACAATTTCCTCGACATATCGGTCTGTTCGCGATTAAAATATCTATCAACGTGACAGCGCAAACAAACACACAAAAAAGAAAAAAATGCCGCCCAACTATCGAGCGAAAATGGCAATGGGAGTTTTAAAACTAACCGTTACGATCTTTTCAAGCTTGTTGCACTAGTGGGAAATTCTAAGAGGAACCTGAACAAAACAGCGAGTCGTCGCTCGGATGCACAAAGGCAGTTACCGCAGAAAAAAGTAAACGCACGAATGCTTTCCACTCCAAACGGATTGGAATTGTGGCTACGCGATCCTACCGACTCCCTCGTACCATAAATGCTGTACAATTAAGATGATGATTAGGTTGATAAAATAATCTCTTTCTATATTAAATTGAAAATATATATTAAAATAAATTGGAAAGTTCACTAAATTGAAAGGTTACCAAAAGTGATATCAGTACGAGTTATAATCGTTGTGTTCTTGCAGAATTGATTTAGTGGCATTTCTGTTGTTAATTATGTACTGAGGATGGTGAAATACTTCGAGCATAGAAACAGAAGTGAAATGCACAAAACAACTAGTGATATTTTGAGAAAAAGTGATGGTATTTTTTTTAACCAAAAACGTTTTCAAGTCTAACATGACCTATCATCAATTGGTAATTTTTAATAATTGAGTTTTGTAAATTAAATAATAAACTAGATGGAACCCGCCAAATTTTTTTTTGATTTACAATTCGGACTTTCAGCTTTATTTTAGTCTAAGCAGAACATTATTATAGTGAACAATTTTTATAGTAATTAATTTTCTCACGCACCTCAATTTCAATTGGCTCTTACACAGCGCACACGTTGAAATAATGTTTTTGTTTATATCGCCCATAGGTTGTAGTTTTTCTTGTTTTTTCAGCTTCTGAGTGACTACTACAAGAAGAATGTTTATATATGTCGGAATCGTATTATTTTCCCTCCGATCCCTTTTTGCGTGACAACTCGCATTTACTTGAATCTTTTCAAGATTCTAAATTTATTAATTTTGTAATGAATAATACGTAAATAAATGTTCATTCCAAGATGGCACAACCTACCACAAACGCACTCAAATCCATTCGTCCACTGCACTTGATGTATCCCACTTGCGCAATTTATAGATGGCTGTAATTCTAGATATTGGGTTGAATTCTAAACCCACAGAAATTATGATACTATCATTTTGATGATGTAGAACATCTTCAGTTTTGATGTTAAATTTTTCTATTAAAATTTTACTTATTGATGTCTTTTCATGATCATTATTTACAATTTTGGTAATATTTCTATTGTTTAATTTGAAATTGAATTTGTTATTACTTGCCAATTATTGCTTATACCTATTGATGATTGTGCCAAGTTATTATTCATTATATTAAAATGAAATCCATATTAAATTAATTAATATTATAATAGAAACATCTGTTTTCATTAAACTAAAACTTATAAATTTAACAATGTTTCCATATTATTGGGGTAAATATTTAAACATTATTTAAGAGTAATAATAATTCGTACCTCCTTAATTTATTGAACATTATTGTAAATTCTATTAACAAATAACGCGTAATTTCTGGAACAAAATATTAAAGGGACAGGAATTACAAGGAAAAAATTGTAGTAAAATTCAACAAAGGGCTGGGAAGTTGAATTCCAATTTGAATACGAAAGAGAACACTACGCTTGTATCTACACATTATCAAACGAATGCAATAAACCGGCACACGACGAATGACTTAATTACCATCTGCTCATTCAACGATCAACGGATAAGATAGTCGAATGACGGTTTAGGGTTCATATAGTGTATTTGAGACTTTCAGATGTAAAATATACTATTTCTGTGAAGTAACATAAAACATGAATAATAATAATAATAATAATAATAATAATAATAATAATAATAATAATAATAATAGGAAATTCCTACACCCAAACATCAATACTCCCACGAGCACGTAATTTTTCCCTTCCTTGCATAGAATCCCCTGGAACTTGGCTTCCAGATTTTGGTTTGTTTTATCGTTCGAGCATAAAATAGAAAGTTTCTATGCTCTCCTCCCCCCGCCTCCCTCCCGAGGATGGTATAGGAAAGTTGCCGAAACCCTGAGTTCATCTATTATTTACCCCTTTTATCCATACTTTTTAATCCCCATTTTCTTATCAAAAAATTGATTATCTTGAACGTGTGTATTTAGAAAATGTAAAAGCTTCATCTTCTTTCGTTTCTGATTTCGAACATTCTATTTTTATGCTCGAAGGTTTCTGATCGTATGCCATATTACATGCCATTTGAAAACGTTAGTAGTTCTAAAGACCATGTGACTGTTAACCCAACAACGCCGATCTCTTTGGGACTATTTGTCTAGAACTTCAGATAATAATGTAGAACTTGCCTAGAGGAATCTGCATATCGAATTTCACTCCTTGTTTGATACCTATATACCACATTGGTTGTATCTAAAAATTTGTAACAAACGTCGGGGGGTGATTCCTGGAATCCAAAACAAGAAAGAATGTCCCTACGAACATATGGTACCTTGTTTCCAAAAGGTACCAAATCCAAAAAAATTAAAAATTGAGATAAATGTGGCAACACTTCCTGGAACCTAGTTGCACATGTAGTGTGATTATTGTGTGCTAAAAGATACCACATCCCAGGTAAAATAGATTATACGGCAAAACATGTGTGATTACCCGAAGTTTTTATTGTTTCTTAAAAAATTTGCTTTTTTGGATTTGGTACCTTTTGGAAACAAGGTTCTCATATGCCTACAAAGCATTGTTACCGAGTTACATGCAACGGCGTTACAGGATGTACATTGGCCACATCACTGATATGGTGGCTAGAAGGGGTGCTCAAAGTGTCCGCCATCCAGTGTCTTGCATGCAGGGATTGGCGAAGCCGCTGATGTCATTAACCAGAGTAGCGAACACCACACTTTTTATGTATTCCCACAGATAAAAGTCAAGTGGATTAAGGTCAGGACCGGGCAAGCCAATGCACTGGTCCTCGAAGATCGAGCCACCGTCGTGGGAAGGAGTTGTCCAAAAACCCACGTACGAGTGAAGTGCATCGTACAGAGTGACAATTATTGAGCTATATGAAAAAAAAACTTGCTAACTTTTGAACAATTGGCGGGTGAAATTCAGTTAAAACTCGGCGGTTGAATGCAGGGCTTGTTGGGATTTTTTTGAGCATGCTCACTAGTATTATTTATGTTGTTCATTTTTCGTTGATTTAAGAAAATTAATCTCATCCCTATTATCCAAAGTGACCCAGATTTCGAAAAGATGTGGTTCATGCAGGACGGAGCACGACCCCCTTCGGACCAATAGAGTGTTTGAAGTTCTGGAAGAGCACTTTGGAGAGCGCATTCTGGCTTTGTAACAAACTCAGAGGCCACTGGAATGGGAATCGCTTGGCCGCCATATTCTCCTGATCTCAACCTTAAGACTCATTTATATCAAAGACAAAGTTTATGCAAATAACCTCGGAACCCCGCTAGCTCAAAACAGCCATTCAAGAGGTCATCGAAAGCATCCATGTCTCGACACTTCAGTCACATCATAGCCATTGATAGCAAGCATATCGAACATATCATAAACTAAATCCGAATATCTCTAGTTACTTTTAACATTTGAATAAAATTTTTGAACTCAGTAGTTTTTGATAATTTGATATTTTATTTCATATAGCTTGAATCCAAATTGAAGTGCGCTGAATGCATACAAATAGCATCTATATATGCAACTCAGTAACAACGCTTTGCAGAACATATGTTCATAAGGACATCCTTTCTTGTTTTGATCCCATAAATCACCCCCTCCCCCTCGTTTGTTACAAATGTGTATATACGCCCTATAGATCAGATAGTTCCCTACAGCTCCCACCCCCGTAATTCCAACCCCAGTGGGCCATTCAAAGCTAAACTAAATAGTGAAATAGGACATGCCCATGGTCCGAATTTCTTCAAATAATGTAGAAAATATGAAGGGGACAGATAGATTGGCACACATGAATATGAATTAAAGTTTGTTCAAATTGAAATTCAACATTTGAATGCGATGCGAATTTTGGTCCTACGAACAATGAAAATCTAGTTTAGCTCTTTGACTATTTTGAAACGTTTAAATGAATTTGTTGTTGTTGTTACAAACACAAGATTATGTACGTGTTTTGAGACCGTACAAATTTGAAATGGGGAAAAAATTGACACCTCGTCGCAGATGTTTACCGTTTGGAGCTTTTCTTGATTTACTACCGCCGAATAAAACATGCAAACATTTTTTTCCTTGAGTTGGTTTATTATACGGAATCAATGTAAATGGCGGATTTTATGATTTTTTAATGTCCTATGAAAAATAATTTATATGAAATTTAGTTTTACCTCAACAAATACAAATGATAAACAAAATTAGCAGAGCAAAACAAACTTCAAAATTTTAAATCCTTAAAAATTGCAAAATTCTCCAATCGACAGGTCTGAAAACGTTAAGTCATCAAGTGACGAAAATGTATATCCACATTACCAGCTTATCTTTATTTTAAATGAACATTTCAAATTTCACTATTCTCAAATTTTCCGTCTCCGGTTATCACTTTTCCGGTTCTGGTGGATCTACAGCAATGCAAGTAGAAGAGCAATATTATATCATTGGACGGATTGTTCCGTGAGAACTTTTTATGAACTTGTGTGTATGAAATTTGTTTTTAGATAATTATGCAATAAAAAAATTCCACAGTCTTCAAAGTATTTTATAAATATTTTGGAAGCATTTATAAATTTTTAGAAATTTTATAAATTAAATTTAGAAACATTTACATATATTTTTGAAGATTTTTTACAATTTTTAAGGATTTTGAAGCTTATTTTGTTTGTTAATTTTGTAGTTGCTGAGGTAACAAGAACTTTTATATAACTGTTGCTTTTAAAATAATTCTCAACGTATTTTACCATTAACATCCTGTGTTGTTTTGGTTTTGTATACGTGTTTAATGCCAATTGAGGCGATTTAATAAACAATAATCATGATAAACAACGTTGTCAAGAGCAACTTCGATTTGCGCAGTGTATTTAGTTTATTTCTCTCTTTCTCTCTCTCTATCTCGCTCTTTCCTCCTCCTTATATAACATCCAATAACTGACGAGTAGTGGTGGTGATGGTCGTCGAATGATGAGAACCGACCGACTCGCCACGCATTACGCAATCGATCACACACCTACGTAACGATGCACAAACACCCGACATGCATCGACTCCATCTCACTCGCTCTGGCCCTTCCTTCCTTTGGGAATTAAAAAAAATATATATATTTCAAGTAGAGTGCGTCCGACAGGAGGTATCTCTTGAGTAATCCCGTGATGTCACCAGTTGCGTAATCGTTCGCGGGAGTGGGCGCTTCTTTCGGACTGTCGTCTCAACATTTCTGGAAATAATTCGTCAGAAGACTATCGGAATGGTGGTGGAGTTGAAGTTGAGTCAACTTGGAATACTATGGGCGTCGGACAGATGACTGAAGAGTAGAGCGGAACATAACGCGTGACTTTCGAACTTTTAATTCGAAAAATTCGAAAATGTTTCGCGTTTACTCGGAACGACTGCTGACTCGTAGGCGTAAATCACCCGGATTACGTAAAGAAAGGAATAAAGTAAAAATAAAAATGAAAGCAGGGTCGAACTGTTCTTGCGTAAGTCTCGGCCAAATCTTGCAAAGTACACAGTACTATTAAAGAAAAGGTACTATTAAAGTCACCGATACAGGCGAGCTTCTCAGCTGACCTTCCGATCAACCCGCAAAAAAACTAGACGTCCATATCATTTCCTTCTCCCTCCGAACTTTCCAACTCTACCCTAACCCCTCAAGGGCTGAAAAAAATTTTTAGTCTTCAATTATTCTCATTTCCTGTGGCTTGGGTTTCCATTTTTCTCACCCGAATGAACCCCTAACCACGGTAGCAGAGGGGTTACTCCAGGAGTATCTAAAATTGGGAGGGGGGAAATCTAAAAGAATTTTAATAATTTAAGAATTTTCAGAAGAAGAGAAAAACCGAAAATCGCATCCAACTTACCTAAAAAAAATAAAAATAAAAAATGAAAAAACTGATTTTTTTTGAATCTCCAAATTTTACCCTAAAATTTCGAGCGCACCTAAAGTGGAAGAAAATTTTTTCAGGCAAAACGCCTCCAAAGATCGCACCCAACCTCCTCAAAATCAAGCCTCAAATACTAACTAGCCGTTTTATATTTTAAAAAATTCCTAAAATATATATAGCACACTCCGAGCATGCCTTGAATTGGAAGATTAAAAAAAACAACAATAAAAATAATTAAAATAAATCTCATTACAAATATATTTTACTTAATTTTTAAAAGATTTTTTGAGCAAATACTCAAACCATCCCAAAATTTCCGAGCGCACTCAAAATTGCGAGATCAATTAAAAACTTTGAAAAATCTAAAAAAAAACAACAACAACACTGAAAAAATTATCTCCTAATTTCAAGTGCGCCCAAAATGTTTGCCCTAATGAAACTGCGCTCGAAATTTTCCCCCCCCCCCCCATCGAGATGGTTAGGTGCGATTTTGGGTTCTTCATGAGTATTTTTAAATGATTTTTAAAGATTTTTGATTTCTCAATTTTGGATGCGATCGGAAATGTTGGGATACAATTGGGAGATTTAAAAATTGGGAGCTTTTTCACTGATTTTTGAAGTAGTTGGGTGTGGATTTCGGAGTTTCTTCTGAAAATTGGGTTTTCTTATGGCCTACTTTTTCGTCCACCCCAACTCAATTTTTTTTTCCTCACTGAAATCGATTTAACAACTCATAATTCGAGATATGTTGAAATTTTGCCAAAAAAAATGTCTCTATGTGTGTACGGATGTATGTACGCTTGTGACCAAATTTTGTACTCCGAAACAGCCAGCAGTAGAACCAATGAAATTAATACACTGAGGGTTTCTTAAACTGTATCTTGATGTATTTTTTATGAAAATTGGTTATGCCTTTTAAAAAATATTAATTTAAAAAAATGTCTGTAGCATTCATACAAGCGAACAAAAGTCAATGGATTTGACATGTACGGATTCCTCACATTGAGAAGAATTTCTGTAAATAACTTAATGGACATTGATGGGCCATTTGGGGGCTAGTGAGATTTTTATTTTCAAAATAATGTTAAAACTTTGCCTTTATCCAGTATTTTAAATCGTTAAATTATCTTCTCAGTGCTCCAGGTTATATAAGATGAAATAAACGGTCCAGGATTAGCAATACGATAAATATTTATTTAAGTTTCGATATTATCACTATCTTCTACGGACATAAAACTACAGTATTTATAATTGGTAGTTTGGTTAATCTCTTTGCTGTAAATTTTAAAATTTTTAAATATTGATCAAAAAGTTCTCTTGTAGTTTTATGCTCGTAGAAGATGGTGATAATAACGAAACACGTCGACATTAAATAACGTAAATATTTATTATATCGTTGCTAATTCGGACCGTTTATTACTCCGGATTGACCTCCGTTTATTGACCTTTATGCTCATGCAGATCTTAAATTATATAATAAAAAAAATTAGTCCCTATTATATTATGGATTTCTTCAAGATTACAGAATAGTTATCGGTCGGTGACAAGATTTATCAAAGTTTTTTTTTGATGAATTAAATAAATATTATAGTATTCTCTTTTTTAATCTAAAAGTCAATAAATTAAAATATAAAAAAATAATAATAAAGTAATAAAAAAAGATAAAGTCACCAATTTTTAAAAGAGTCAGCTGGCAGATGAAGAAACTTGCAGAAAAACTAGCAGGCTATGTATTATGAAGGGAGTCTGTGGTAGTAGTCGATGATAATAATAGTAGCTATGAAGAAAGTCTTGTATGATTAAACTTGAAGAAAACCTAGCAAGCTATGTATTATGAAGAGAGTCTTGTGGCAGAAGATAATAGTAACAATAGAACATAATATTTATGATAGATTTGAAGAAACAGATCAAAATTACGCTTTCGAGAACCATATTGTTTGTTTGTTATTAAAAAAGTAGTGTCCATTTGTTTGTTCTGCAAGTTTCATAATACAAGACTTTCTTCATAATACACCAGATCACATTTACTTCAAGTTCTATAAGACTCCATCTGGCTACTGAGTCTTTTCAAAATTGGTGATTTTATTTTTTTTTTATTACTTTATTATTATTTTTTTATATTTTAATTTATTGATTTTTACATTAAAAAAGAGAACACTATAATATCTATTTAATTCTAAAACTTCTCCTCGATTACTAATATTTTTTGATGAAATTCACAAATTTTGATTTGTCCTCTTTTACAGCATCTCTCATTGTTTACCTAAAACCTACAACATTATTAAAGTTTCACATTGTTACAAAAGAATTACAACCCACTTATAAAATCTTTTCGTTCAACAATAACGAACATATAGAGAAAAAAGGTCGGGTGGCTCTGCTAGTTTGATATAGCGATGATAGAAATACTGAAGCTATGATTCAAGATTACATAATAAATGCAAATGAAAAAGGAATGGAAAAATTCCGCAACCTGCATTCGAACCAGAGACCACGAGTCTATAGCTGAAGTTGATAGAGGCGACGAGCTAGAGAAATTCGTGATCCCCGGTTCGAATCCGGGTCGTGGAATTTTTCCTGTTCTTTTTCATCTGTATTCGTTATTAACTTGATGTCAAAGTTGAGGCTTGTGCGAATTTCAATGTATTTTTCTCTCAGTTTTAGGTGCGCTCGGAGTAATATTTTCTACTCTACCTAGGTCATCTCGTAGGAAGTCCACCTTATGGAATGTTTTTCGATTATAAAATTCTTTCGTCAGTGGATTACACGAATTCGATAAGAGACGCCTGAGTTTCTCTCCTTTAGGCAGGTTGGCCCGCTCAAGCTTCTATATTGGGCTTCCCCGCAACGACCTTGAACTTGAACGAGCGCAGCGGGGCCACTTGGTTCACTTTTCTCGAAGAACTTTTTCCTCTGCTCGCAACCGCGAAAGGATAAAAAGTAGGGAAAGGGGACTCACTTTCGCTAACCTCCTTCTCATACCATTCACACGAAAAACTTTTCGAAGGGGGGTTCAGATGTCCCCCGCAACTTTATGGAGTTGGGGAATAAAAATAAAACCAAAACAAAAACAAAAAAAAAAAATAAAATAAAAAATAAAACATTCTCCACCTGAAATTCGTTTAACCAAAATCGCTAGTAATAACAATTTTATATCTACTCAAGCTGCTCCAGGAAAGAATAATAAAAAAGCTGAAAAACATCACCGCTATCGGACTGTTTTCAGTTTCATTTATTATTCCCCCCCCCCCTCCCCCTCCAGTCTTATGCAACAGCAACGCAATGCAGTTTTATGTAACGATCGCTGGTGTTGATCGAACGAACCTTTATTTTTTTGCGGCGTCCGGCGATCGATCGCGAACGCTAATTCATGCGCCCGTTGCGCTGTTCTTTTGACGTTGTTCCTAAGAACACCATTTCTTGTTCTTCAAATCTATCCAGTGGCGGCATTACCAATTCAAACGACATCGCCGATTAATGAATGAGTGGGACGTCGTCGAACAGAACGACGTGGTTTATCGTATCGACGTGGAATGTGTTTTACATAAGAGTAGCGAATAAAAGAACACAACACGCAGAAAGCAAGTGGCTGGCCTGCTTTGGCATTTTTTTTTTTTTTTTTTTTTGTTTTCCGCCTTCTCTGGGACCGAAAACGGCTTCATTATATAACTAAGCCAGAAAGCCTTTATGTAACTTGAACGTTTTGCTTATATAAATTTCCGATGGCGCCGATGCGTTAAGGGCTCGGCCTCCCATAGGCTGCCTCTTCTCCGTTAACGGCTCCACATAACCCTTTAGCCACACCTCGATCGACGACCACGACTGTACTGCTCTATACGCCGAGTGCACAGTCCTGGAACGACGACATTTATTTATTCCGAAAAACTACGCAGAAAGAAAAACAATTTTTGTTTCAAAATTAGCACGGACGATCTAAACACATAATGTCACTGAGCTTCCGAAACACACATTTCTTTTTTCACACACCTCACAATATATCACCACAGAGCATCAGGTTCGCGCTCACTCGCAATGGGCATTTTTGCTAAAAACTGACTCGAATATCATCTGTCACATCTCTCTCACCACATTTCAACTTCATTTTATTCTCTTTCCCAATTATATAGCACCTATCTTACTCTGAAATGTATAGAAATCAAGAATGCACTTCTATCAAATGATATAATCCACTTGAACTATATCGGAATGGTTTACAAGTATGTTTACTAAAATAAATCATTACGCGCACTGCTGCAATCAAGATCATAGAAGTCAGTAGTGACTGATGACTAATTAGATTACACGTTCTGACTTTCTATGACTAAGTGTTAAATCAAAAAAAATTCCAAGTACCTGGTTAACAAATGCCAACAATCATTAAAAAAATGCTCCAAAAACATTAAGCGCATTATCCGTAATATAAGAAAGATGTTATTGGAAATTTATTGAGAATAAACAGAATTAAACTAGTTATTTTCATTTTTTTTCTTCAATTTTTGCATCATGTTCGCTTGTTATACATACTTTTACTTATCTCACTACTTCTTTCTTTTGTTTTTCTGGTCTGTTACCTACTCAAATCTTGCAATCAATTTTTTAACCAACTTCCTGTTGTTCAAAGGACTCCTAGTTGGGCACACTGATTCATTTCCTG
Organism: Rhysida immarginata; assembly: GCA_023313115.1. Classification (NCBI taxonomy): domain Eukaryota; kingdom Metazoa; phylum Arthropoda; class Chilopoda; order Scolopendromorpha; family Scolopendridae; genus Rhysida; species Rhysida immarginata. The sequence continues at coordinate 7,145,540 of JAHWFO010045454.1, read as the reverse complement.
TGACAATACCATCCAGTATAAAAAAATTTCAAAAGTCTAACTCTTAAAAAGGGTTAAAACTGATTTTCATTTTAATTTACATCCCGTGTAGAGGTGTATTGGGACACCTCTTCAGGTTTTCTTCTCACATATTTGCAGCAAAAGCACGGGTTAAAATTGGACTCAAAACCAAGACTAAAAAGAATAAAATAAAAAAACATTTTAAAAAAGTGCACTATAAAAAAAATAATAATTTTTTGGTGCCTTTCATTTAAATATACGAATTCATAATCATAAAATTAAAAAAAAAAAGGTAAAAGTGTGGTAGCGCGTTTAATATTAAATTTAATATTTAGGACTGTTGTAACATCTAGTTGTGCACCTCCCTTTTTGATTGCAATCTACTGGGCCAAAATTGTGTATTTGTGGTGTCCGCAACTGTTGTCAACAGATTTTCTTTTACATCTCTATGGAGATTTGATTGAGGAGAGCAGTTTGTAACGTCAGAGTTTGTTTTTTCTAACAAGGGAACCGCACGGACATATAATCATGGATTTGGTTGAAATTTTAGGAGGTCAATCTACAATATTAATATATCTTCTGTGTAAAAGGATTTGAATCAATGGCCTTTCGTTTCGGAGAAAAAAAAATTACGTTTATTATTGTAGTGCCAGATAAGCCAAATGGGAAGAAAAGTATACAACTTAACAGCAGTGGCGAAGTGGTTAACTTCAGGTTCTGGGGAATTACTGATCCGGGTTTGATTCCTGTAGCATTGAACTTTTCTTTCATATTTTTTTTTCATTTTTTCCCCACTTTGTGTTTCTCGCCATTATTATTTGTTTGCATAAGTATTCTGCAATCATCGTTCAGTATGAAGCAGAGAAAGAGCAGAACAATGATTCTGCTCTTTTTCTCTGCCTCATACAATGGATGAAGAAATTTATTCATCCATCCTCATACTGAACGATGATTTCATAGCAATCGAAATGTACATTTATGGGTTAACAAATTACGTTGTGGAAAAGTGGAAGAACCTCTCTCACTCTCTCTTCTCGATTTTCACGTGATTGTTTGATATTAAATTTGTTTGTTACTATCATAAAATAATTATTAATGACTTATAATATTTTAATAAATAAATTTTATTACATTGATAAAATTAAGTAAAATTTGAAATTGAATTAAATGGATTTTTAATACGATGAATAAATTGTTTGTAACTTTTTGTTATTAGTATTATTATAGACATTGTTGTTGTAAGCTGATTTTTCCACTGTCATAAACTTATCAGTTTGATTTATCAGATCTGGACGTGAAACGTATGGAGAAGCTTTATAGGATATGTTCAAGTTAAACGAGGAGCTATAAAATGCATTGTTAAGTGTAGAATTTGTCCAGAGCACAAAAGTACATCAAAAAATTACACAGTTTCAATGACGATTGATGAAAAGGAAGAGAAAGTTGTGGATGTTAAGTGTCATGATTGTCCTGCTACAGAAGGTAAACTGTGCTCATCTTAACGATAAACTTGTATGACTGCTGTTTGACACTACCCATTTTTTGTGCAGATTACGAGCTTAGCTAGCATCGAGTAAGGCAATGCAACGACAAGGCTGTGATGGCTGCCGCGATCGTGTTAGCTGATTTGTGATGTCATTTGAGCTGATTGACAATTCAGTTGGTGGGGCTAAGTAGCAAATTATAAAAAATAATTATAAAAAAATGGCGAGGATTTGAGAAGCGAAAATTTTTGTGTATTATCTAAGAGATGTGTTCTTTAATTTGATAGTATTTGTAAAAATCATGCATAGACCCCCATTGATTCAAATCCTTTTTCACAGAAGGTATATTAATGTTGTAGATTGACCTCCTAAAATTTCAACTAAATCCGAAATTACATCTCTGTGCGGTCCCCTTGTAAGAGGGGAAATAATGAAGATAAGTAATTGTTGCACAAAATTTGTCTCAACTATTGGGAGTTTTTAGACAACAAAGAAACAATGTAATTTAATAGGCGTACAAGAAAGTCACGTGGTACCCACAATAGATTTTTTAATTTTATGAATCCGTATATTTAAATGAGAGATACCAAAAATTAATTTTTATTTTTTCAATGCACTTTCTAAAGTAAAATGTATGTTTTAGAAAGTGTATGATATAGAAATCTTTAAATATCTTAAATGTACATTTCAGCCACACTCTGGCCAGGGAAGAATTACAATGGCCCTCGTCATTCAGCAAGACTTATGGTATTTTACTGGCCCAGAATGTATGCAAATGTGGCTAGATTGGTTCCTCATTGTCCCAATTGTCAGAAATAATCAAGCTATTGGAATGCTGCAAGGTTGTCGCAAATAGTAAAAATTAAATGAAACCATTTTCTTTTTTTCAAGGAAAGGCTGCACCAACTGACACATTCTCCCTTTTCTAATGATCACAGGACATTACATAGTACAATATGGCAGTTTTTTTTTTAATTTATTTTTTGCCGCTTCCTGTGAGCGAGCATTTAGTATTGAAAACTTGCATCGAAATCATTAAAAAAAAGTTGACAATTTGGTGACCATAACACCAATGGAGCATCAATAGATACCTTTCCATATGCCAAGTTATCTTTTTTGAAATTATAAAGGCAAGAAGAAGAACTTAAATTTTTATATTAATAACGCTGTTTTAAATATAGTAACTTTAATAAAATAGTTTATTATATATTGCCATATGCTGCCTCATCTTTAAAATTCTACTTAAACAAAGAGTACAGCTAATTACATTGTGGAAATTTGAAATTTGAAATTTGAAATTGGACTCGCAGCTTTAAGGCTGAAGAGTCGAATTGACTCATAGATTTTTAGTCCTGAGAGCGAACCCTCTTGTTCTCCCTGGCCAAAAAAGAATTCTTTACGTCATTTCATTTCTCATTAAAAATCATGTTGAGACCAATTTTAATAAATGTCCATACACGAAGTAAAAACGTGAAAAGGCGGACGTACGAAACTCCGCCTCGACGCGCTCTCGTTCGGCTTGACTGCATCAGCCCAACGGTAATCGGAGCAGGTAGCGCCCTCCTGCGATCATAACAATCAACGGTGAAACGTCAATTTCGAGAATGGAGCTCGTCAAGTTCGATGGGGTCGGGAAGAAACGAAAATAATGAATGTTGTCTTATTTATTAAAAGAAAATAAATAAATAAAAATTAAATTCAAGAAAATTGTGAAACATCAGAAAGCCAGTGTTCAATTCCAAAACGCTACCCCCCCTCAATCATTCCTGTTTGAATCGAACGTTTGCCGTTCCCTCCCGTACATTAAAATTTGCTTTATAAATGTATTTTTAAATATTAATATTAAAAAGACTGAAAAAATGCACCGATTTCGCGATGAAAAGATTTGTCAGATTTTTTTCTTGGAAGAAACAACAACGATATCGATGCAAACGCCTGCTGTTGATGATTCGTATAGCTAAAAATCAAACCGTTAGGAAGAATCACATGACCCGAAAGAGCCAATGAGAGGGCGCCCTCGATTCAATCCTCCCAATTGGCCTATTCATAGGTTCGCGGGGATTTTAAGTTTCAGCTGAAAATCTTGCGCAGAACGAACCCATTCAATTTGGGTGTTCTGTTCACCAAGTGCTTTATTTATTCATTTCCCCTCCCCCCCTTTACCTTTTCCTTCTTGGCATTTCATTCCTTCCTCCTCCCTTTTTCTTCTTTTCAACATTTCTCGCTTCTTAACGTCTGTGGCAACAGCGTGAGAGTGGCCGTTCAGCCATTCTGAAACGGCGGGGAAGTGGAGTAGTGTAAAAATCCCCGCTGCCCTTGGAAGCACGTCCACAGCCGATACTGCAACCGGTTCCGTTGGTCGTTGGAGAGAGCGAGCGACAGAGAAAGGAGAAAAAAAGAAAGCAGCAGCAACGAGGCAACAGCCGCCGCAGCTGAGTCCAGAATAGCTATATCCCGCCGAGGCTAAGGAAGGATGTCGTTGGCAAGAAACAAACCCGACGTCCTCGACATCGAGAACAGGGCTATCGGATTGAGACGAACAAAGAAAGATGATCCCCAAGCCAGGGCTAACGTTCCCCAGGCCAGCAAGAGGGCAGCGCTCGGCGTCCTCAACACCAACGTCGTACGCGTTCAACCCTTCCGAAACGCCAAACTCCAGGTAACCCCAAACTTGACGTTTAAGGCAGTAAGGATTTTAAAAAAAAAAAAAAAAAAAAGAATCGTTACGTGATTTACTTTTTTTTTCAAAGGGTATTTATGAAGTATATAAAAAAAAAATTTCGTAATTATTTCAAGCCTATGCCATTTGTTTTCACTTAATCCATAACGAGAAATTAGGTTTAATTCTATTGAAATTGAGAAAACGAGACTGTCAGGGACGAGGTGGACGTTGTTACCTTATCTTGTAGGCTATGGCTCAAAACGCTCTCGAATGATAATGTAAGGCCCATGCAACTTAGAAAGGAGGCCAGCAGCTGGAGTATCAACATTGCACTTCTTTTTTTTTTTATTTTAAAGTTTTCACATATTTCACTGTAAAAAAAAACTTTGAAATACACGACCCCCTCCCAGTCCCAAATCTCGGTTTGATAAACTCAAAATGTATCAGCTGAAAGTCAAGTTATAGGTACAAATCCTGCAATATGTGCTTTTTTT
>JAHWFO010045454.1:7124581-7140800 GCA_023313115.1 Rhysida immarginata | reverse complement strand
ACAAATAGCAGATCCTGCAGTCATCTATTTTTACCCCTTTATCTGCATTTTTTACCTCTCCCCAAGTTTTTTAATCAAAAAATTAATTTTCTCGAACGTAATATGTAGAAAATGTAAAAAGTCTCTTATTTTCTTTCCTTTCTCATCTCCGAACCTATGACATATTGCATGCCATATGTTGCCATAGTTCTAAGGACCAAGTGACTGCCGCCCCCGCAAATCCGACCCCAATGGAACAACTGGGTGTAAACTTCATAGTAATCCCAGAGGAATCTGGATACTGAATTTCATGCCTTTATGAACCTAAATAGCAAATATGTTGTCCTCTCTGAATCCCACCCCAGTAATTCTGACCCTGGTTGGCCAATCAAAACCAAACTAAATAGTCAAGGTGGACATGCCCATAGTAAGCTATGTTCAGAATTTCAACCTTTTACCTCAAAAAATGTAGAAATTATGAAGGGGATGGACTGACTTTATAAAACCAATAAGTAGCTCCATTCTTCCACTACTTAATAATATAGAATATGAGCAATCGTGCGTCGACAAACCGATTTCACGTGCATGCGCCGATTTCAGTAATGCTTAAAAGATGAACAGAAAGTAAAAATGGATTCATTCTTGACAAATCGATTATGACATGCCATTATCTTGGTATTCTTTACGATCAATCACTGTTTTAGCACGTGAATTCTACTTAAAGGGGTCCACGAAAAATTCTGAAAAGTTGATATGGCCGAGCTAAGACCTTGATGGCTCGTTTCTGAAAACTGAATTTGAAAAGGTTAATGAGTTTTGAAGTTATCGTGCAAACGGCGGACGGTCGAATAAATGTACGGACCAAGCGTGCATTCTTATAAGTAGCTTTTTGCTAAAGCTCTTAATAATGGTATTAAATCTGCAAATTCAGCAGCTTTTTACATAATTTTAGTGTAAAATCTGATAAATGTAACGGAACATCCAATGCCAGCTAATGCACATGTCAATCTCCAAACATCGGATAATGACATAACCTAACCAAAAATGATCAGTGTGGATCTGTGGTTTCTTATTAGTTTGGACTAAAGCCTTGAGTAAATGGGGGTTGGGGATGCCAAGTGCAGTCAACTCATTTTAAAGGTGATTGTTATTTATTTTATTGTTATCATGATGGCTTCTTCGTTTTTCTTTATTCGTTACTCCAAACATATGGCCAATGTCTTATTACTCTTTCCCTTGGTCAACAGGTCTAGAACTTTCAACTTGTTTTCAAGTAGCCACCTTTCGAAGCAATAACAAGCTGTGCCAATGATGCATTTTACTCTTGTATTGAATCCCCAATTCAAGGGATTACTGTACAGATAAAAATGAATGAAATTAATGCTAAGTGTATTGATAGAGCTTTAGCACGGAATAGAAATACAGGGAAGCAAAGCCACAGATTACTTATTAAACAGACTTAAATGATTGTGTTCTATGGAGAAAAATTGAAAGAGGTCACGTTCTTGTGCCCCAGGCTGCCACTAGGTACGCTAAGATCAACAACTAGACTGAATTATCGTATTTAATTAAAACCGTGAGTCTTCTATTTTCCACCACATAAAAAAGTATAAGATTCTTTTGTGCCCTTGGGGATGTTTGTAGACTATTCCAAAATCTGGTCCATATGGTAAACTATGATTTCTGATATTGAAAATTGGTAATGTATGATAATACTGCAGCTACCATATACAATTTTTTAAAAGGTAGACTTCAGTTTAGAAAAAAACAATTGCAAAATTGTCAAATTTTTGAATACCAGTCCCCTAATCTTGTATCAGTATGATAACTCTCCATTTTCTCCATTTGTTTGGTTATGTTCTTTTTAAAAAAAACTTATGAAAGTCATGAATGACCTAATGATCGATGACTCTTCCAAAATTCGAATGAACCCACTGTTTTCCCCTTAAAAGTTCCTAGAATAAATTCATGGCTCCAATAGGGTTATGGCTAATAGCTCAATAATATTACTTTGCAGCAGAATTGTCTGGATAATGACCAACAGGATGAAAATGTTCCTCCAGTCAAGAAAGAGCCCCTGTTTACGATCCATCACGACCTGCCCGAAAAAGCAACGACGACAACAACCACCCTTCCTGGCTCCTCTTCTTCGACGTCTACACATAGCTTCCAAATCCATGCGGGAGTCACAGGTTTGCAACGACAGCCGCTTGGCATCCTTCCGGTGACGTGTCTGGAAAACATAGAGGAAGACTGCGAAGGCAGAGGTAGAGTAGATATGCTTTAAGAATACATAGGAAACTTTTAACTACAAAACTTATTAGGTGTTGATAACTGTACGATTTTTCACTGATCTGTTTTGCAGATTCTCCCATGGTTTTAGATGAAGCATCCAGTGATGAAAGAACTAGACAGTCTGAGAGGCACAGTATTCTGTTGGAATCTGAATACGCACAAGACATATATCAGCATTTACGAGAAGCCGAAGTAAGATTTATGAAAAACATTATAGTTGACTTTGCTTATAAGAGCCTGATCGGGGAATTGAAAAAAGACTCTTATAACAGATTTTTTTAACACTGTTATAACAAATGTATTCAATCTATTTTCTTTAATCGTTTTTGCTCAATTAAAGCACTTTTTTAGGATCTTTCACTTCGTAATAAAACTTGTAGTCCGTAAAATTACTTGAAAAATGCCGCATGACTTGATATTGATGGGTTTTCATTCTTAGTTATGTTTAACCGTTTTCATTGCGTAAATAAATTTCATGGTCGTTCTTGATATGATGAAATTATTCATTTCTTGCAGCATGAGTTTTTTAAAGCCTGCGGAGTGAATCTGTTTTCCGCAAGTAAAAATGAAATTTTGAGTAGATATATTACTTTATGCAGCAAAAGGGTTAGCCATATGGCAAATTTCCTGATCAGTGTACCATAACATTCAGGATCTTACCGATATCAACATGTTCTTCAAACTGTTTTTCGTGAAAATCCACTAAAACTCTATTGAAATTTCTAGTGGCATTTCCCTAACTTCCAGGTGACGTGCGTGGAGAAAATAATCACACTTTTCGAAAGCAGATTTGAATCGTTAGTGTCACTTAAAACCAAGCTTATTACTCTGAAGAATAAAATGCAAGTGGAACCTCTGAACAAATGAAAACTATGCTCTTATTGGCTGAAAGCATGTGGCAAATAAAATTTTCGATTAAATGCAAGGAGAATTATGATTCTCAATCAAATTGGAAAAGAGTTCCAATTTTTGGCTCTTATTGATCACAAACTTTGGCCACCATAGTATTCTTGTCATCTGCTATTGTTTGCTCGAGTGTACGCATTGGCTTACTGAATTGAGAGCATATATGAAATTTGGATATAATTGTACGATAACAGACAGCTTCATAATCGTATGAATTTTGAAAATAGATAAGAATTGAGATGCCTAGACAAAACTGGTGGGGGGGGGGCAGTACACAAGCCCGGTAGAGACAGAAGCTTCTAAGACACTAGAGTTTTTGAAAAATTACAATACCAATATAAATGCTTAGTTTCAGAACGATGCACCAGCATTCTATGTGAAATGTGAGGTTCTTGTGAAATCTCCACGAATAAGGGCTGTTCTACATCAAAGAGGCTTCAAATGTTTTCCTGTGGAGCTGCTGGTACGTGAGACCATACTTCATTGGAATTGGAGGATCTTGATGGGGAAGTTGCTGAATGTGCATCATCCCATACAGGCTAAATCCAATATCTGGTGAACATGCAGGCAAAGAGAGCAAAAATGTGTTGCAATTTGTTGGTAGGCTTTGTCCTGCTAGAATATAGCATCGGGAATGCACTGAAGGAAAGGTATGTGTCTACAATTTTGTTGCTTTTGAAAGTACCTGTAATTCGTAGTACTTAAATTGACAGTATGATACATGTCCTCACCATCCTTCATGGGTTGTGATTCTCAATCACTAGTGTACAGAGTTTCTCTGAATCGTAAGGTTGATTTTTTTTTTTTTTTTTTTTCCTTCCCTAATTTGGCATTAATGTACACATTGTCTAGAACATGGGATATTATTTTGCATCGTCATATTATGCAATTTAGTATTTTAATCAGTGAATTGTTTAAAATTGATAGAAGGCCTAATAAGTCCAGTAAAGGTTGTGAAATTGATGGCAAAACAAAATTATGGGGTATGTCGGTTTTCAGAATCTATTTTTATTTCTGGATTCGTTGAATAAAGTTCTGGTTCTTATTTATGAACATAAAAATTCCAGAACGTGCAACTTAGTTCTGGTAAATTTTGGAGTAAATGTGCAAATTTGTCTCCACAAGCTGGCAGTAGTTGGAGTTGAATGTATTGGGGAATTTAAAAGGATCTTTTTTATGCTCTTGCAGTAAATATTTTTTTCTAGAAGACTATATTATCAAGGGATTGATCAACCCAGTGGGGAAGTCTTATGCAGCTTTATTATGTTGTTGCAAGATAATGAAAATATTGATAAAATCAAACAAAGTTAAACATTGTGCTGTTAAAATTATTAGTAATGTCTAGTTTTCTAGACATAAGTGAATGCAAAGCAAATGTATGCTTACTAAAAAAAAAAGTTGCTTTTCTAATTTCTCTACAAAATTATCCTCTGCTGTTATTCTAACTACAAAGTAACGTGACTAAGATCTTGGCCCTCCTCTTGACTGAGGCAAACTCGTATGAAAATGTGAATTTTGAAACTGCTTTATAGCACAAGAGGTTGAAATATACACGCAATGTTAACTCTAGAAGAGATCTATATACTTAAGAGAATAATTCTTTGTATGCAAAAAAAAAAATTGTTTTGCATGTTAAACGTTATTTTTATTTTAAATTTCAAACCAGTTACGACACAGACCTAAACCACATTATTTAAAGAAACAACCCGATATTACTGCTGGAATGCGCTCGATTTTAATCGATTGGCTAGTGGAAGTTGGAGAGGAGTATAAGTTACAAACAGAAACCCTGTACCTTGCTGTGAACTACATAGATCGCTTTCTTTCCTACATGTCTGTGCTGCGAGGAAAACTTCAGTTGGTTGGTACAGCTTGCATGTTTATTGCAGCGTAAGTATTTTATGTTAAACATAATTTATAATAAAATTACAATAATTTAATGGTTCGTTTTTTTTAAAGTTTGGGTGAAGGAGGGCTTTTCTAAACATTCACGTTTTAAATTTTTGATTTCATTTGAATAGAAAATTTGAAGAAATATATGCCCCAGATGTTGGAGAATTTGTTTATATCACAGATGACACTTACACAAAAAAACAAGTAACTATTGATTTGAACAAGTTGCAGCTTCTTGGTGATAATCCTTCACAAATCCTAGAAATATATTAAATTTTTTTTTTTGTGTGTGTAATTTCAGGTTTTACGAATGGAACACTTAATACTGAAGGTGTTATCTTTTGATTTGGCAATTCCAACAACCTACTATTTTCTGGAGAGGTTTTGCAGAATAGCTGCTGCTAATGAGGTCATAGAATATCTCTGCATGGTAAAAAATTTTTGCCACTCTTAATTAAGTCTGATGCTTAAAATGTAAGTCTATAGATGTAAGTCTAAAATTGAACTTGTCATTTGTTGAAGTAACAATTTTCTCTTAGAGCTTTGTAGAAAACTTAAATGAGAATAAAAAAAGTTAATAAATGCTCTAAGCCTAAGTAAGGTAATGATGTTAATGGAAAAAACGAAAGGAAAAATTCTGCAATCTGGATTCGAACCAGGGACCATGAGAAATTTTTTCTTTAATTTTTTTTTTTTTCTTCCTCCTATTAACCTCATTAAATCAGATATGAAAACTAATGTTTTAAGGCATTCATTTTAACTGAATTGTAGCCTAGATACTGTGAATGTGCAAGATTCACCTGAAACTAGATGCAAATGAATTAAGGAAAACGTTTCCACTAAGTTTAATATGGTACAGGGTGATTCCAAAGTCCCCGAACTCCAAGTTTAAGATTTATTTACTGCAAAACTATAAGATATCAGAATATTGTTGCTTGTGGCAGTTGAGTGTGACCTTTAGAACGAGCTCCACAATGTGAGAGCACCAAGATGCTTGCGTGGGTGCAGGCGAGCAGTGACATTCAGTCATGGTTTACACGCAAAAACAGACTTCAACTTCATGCAATAAAACCATGTAAAACTCTTCCACTTAAAATCTTAAAATTTAGCAGTAAGCAATGTGTTTTTCCGAATGCAAAGAACGAAGTTCTTGCACTATTCTAAATCCATTCGGCCGTAGCTTTAGACGTTTAATAGCCCTCTGGTAGGCTGAATACGAGGCAGCCGCTGAAGTGACTTCCGCAGAGAGCGCTGCAGGGAAGCTTGAATTCTCTCTAGAAACGTTGTCACCACAGCATGCCTGGCACTTTTAAGCTTATCATACTTACAGCCTTTCTATTAAACCAGTATACAAGATAATATACAGTTTTCCCTGGTACAGTATAGGAGCATCAGAAAACTTCCTTTGAAAGTGCTGAAAGCAACGTTGGTAGGATTTTTCTGCAAAATAAACTTCTGAGAATATGACTGATCTTGCATGAGAACCATGACAGACTCTACATCACTGTTTGCCCGAGCAACCATTGTCACGTGGTGCTCCGTTGCGTAGCACATTCCTAAGGGGCACACAACTACCACAAGCAGCAATACTTGGATATCTTTTATGGTTTTGTAGTAAATAATTCTTAAACTTGGAGTTCGGGGAGCTTCGAATCGCTTTGTATTTGCACAAATCTATATTTCAGTGACCGTCGTGTTTAGCATGGTATTGAGGATAAATGTATCCAAATTATTTAGATCAATGAGGAATTTTTTGAGCGTTGAAAATGATTAATATATTGTCTATGTATTTTACCGCAGGTTATAAAAATAGGCAATTTCTTTTAGGGCTTGGTTTTTTTATTTTTTTGATTCTCCATTGTAAATTCATCTCAAAACTAAGTTTTTGGGCGTTTCTCACAAAAATGCTCCAAATATAGGGGGCGGGAGGTATTTTAGAACACGTGAGTATGACTTAATAGTCGATACGTCATACAATTTAACAATTCCAAAACTAGGCAGATAAACGTGGTGGATCTAAAGATAACCCAGCAAATGAAGCAACATTCTGTCAGTCTCCTTGGCTGCAGAACACTCCAACTCGGATTGCTGCATTCCTGAAATCGCCCATTCGTTCGTGTTCAAAGTTCGGGGAGAACTGGATGCTGCCATTAGTGATGTGCCAACAGTTTCACAGAGGAAACTATATTGTCGGCGCTCAGACCGTATCAAGATGCTGGAATTCGTCCGTTCTGTCCAAACTGCAATCGACAAGGACCCTGGGAAGTCCATAAGGGCACTCGGGAGGGAGCTGCAGGTCAATGAAGACCTCCATACGTGTTGTACAAGTTGATGTGTTGAGGAGGGGACAGTTCATGTCCGAGACAACCAAGAAGGATCGAATGGACAAGGCCAAGCATCTCAAGCTGAAGCATCCGGAGGAACCACATCCCTCCCAACAGAAGATTTGAAAAGTAATGCATCACAATTTATTTCTGTATTGTGATGACAAACAGCTATGAAATTTAGAGGACTCCTAGTTTGAACCTTTTGACTGTTTTGTGAAATTGCAAGCTCTGCTACCAAGTGGCAGCAAATATAAGACAGCCCCCCAAAATTTTTAACAATTGCAAGCCATCAGATGAAAAATGTTTTCCAACAAATCATAGGTATTTGTTTTCAATATCATGCTGAAAATGATTGTCATTAAAATGTATATTCGTGAGCTACATAGTAAGTTTCGTGGAAAGGGTTTTTTTGTTTCTTAGTCCAAGTATTGTGGTGTATAAAATTGCTATAATGTTCTTGCATTACACTCCATGCCAAAATGAAATTTTGGTGCTTTAGTATACAATACGTCGACCTAAGTGAATTTTGTGCTGAATTCTTATCAGTTTTCAGATTATAAATGACTGATATCTACTCTCCATGTTTTCTACATAGCAAAAGAATATCCTTTGCTTTGTGTTGCTCTTGATTATTCTCAATATGTACAATTAGAGAAAATTTAGTTTTACCAAATTGATTTCTTCTAGTATTTGTGTGAACTTACTTTACTGGAAGCTGAGCCTTACCTAACTTATTTGCCGAGTATCATCGCAGGATCAGCTTTGTGTCTGTCACATTTCATGTGTGGGAAAGACATGTGGGTAAGTTTTACTTTTTGGCATGATGTGCTTGAATACACAGGTAGGAAAATAAAAAAGTTGTGGTCAGTGTTATTAGATTGGCCCCAAGTTTAATGTACGATATGTTTAATTCCAGAGTGATGAACTGAGAATGTCAACTGGTTACGATGTAAATGAATTCTCAGATTGTCTTCTGAGCCTACACAAATCACTGTCCAATGCATCGAGCTTTCCACAGCAAGCAGTGAGGGAAAAATACCGATCTCACAAGTGAGAAATTAACTTGAAATTACAAATTTCCACATGTTAGATTTTTCTGTGTATACATTGCTTTCTTCTTGTTTTCTTAGATACCTTGCTGTTGCAGATCTTGGAGTGCCTCTAATGTTGCCTTTATGAAGATTTTACCTGACTGAATTCTCTGCTCTTCCAAGTTTTGGAGAACGACTTGTGTGGAAGACAATAATAAAAGTTTATTTTTAGCTAATTAAGCTTGTAAATATATATATATACATACAAACAGAACATATATTTTAATTTATTTTTTATGGGAAATCAATTTATATGAAATTTAAAATTTTAGAGAATTAGTGTCTATGATTGTCAAATAATTTAATTTTAAGTGGGTAAAAGGAATGTAGCAATGTATTATCTACAAAATCCCACCTGAATGTCTCTAAGAAACTGTTGTGCAATAATTCTTGATCTTAGGTCAGTATTTTCTATTTTGCATTGATTTTGCACCAGGATCTTAAGGAATCTTAGCTACTCTCTTTTCTTATTATACTCTTCACAAAAATGAGCATCCTTTCAATGATGTAATTATAAAATCTTACCTTTTGTAAATCTTGAGTCATCTCCCAATATTGTTTTTAAATCATTTCCAATCAAAATTTTTAAAAATGTAGATCACTGCCATAAATTAGTTTCTTGTTTATCTTATTACTTAAGCGTTTCCATTGTTAAGCTCTATCGTGTTGGCAAATCATAGTGGAATAAAATATTTTTTTTAAATAGAAAAGTTGCCGATTAGTTCGAGACGATTCATGCATTTTAACCCTGGATAGCTAACGATTCATTGTTTCAACAAATATTTTTTATTTTTTTTTTTGTAATTTTTTACCTAATGAAACCAGTTTTATTTATTAACTTTAAATGTAAAGAGTACAAAGGATCACTTAATAAAACTACAAATTCAAAATTTATTTTTACACATTTGTTAATGTATGTTGAATTTGAAGAATACCCTTGAACAGTGAGACTTAGGCTGTCTTTGATATTATCTTTAAGTTTTTAGGGATTGTAGGATCATAAAAAGAAATCTGGATAAACTGGTATTATTAGTTCACGTTAAACTAACAAACGAAACCTAGGAATGTTCGATTATATTCAGTAGTAAACCTAAAATAAACAATCTGTTTATCTCTCTCCTATGCCATCTGTAAGATCAGCTTTAATTGGTCTGTTTGTCTACAACACTCCTCTACTAAGCTGAAGAGGGAAGTGATTGGTCTTCTATCATTTATCCATTGCTCTAGATGGTCTTGGCTAATACTGTATTTACCTGATTGTAAGATGACCTCAAATGTAAAACTACCCACAAAATTTTTTTGTAATAATGAACAGTGCTTTTATTCCGTAATACATTGGCACTTCGGAATTCGAACAACTTGGAATCTGAACAAAATTTTCAAGTAAATTTTTGCCTCTGAACTTGAAGCTGAACCCTACGCTTCACTTAATTTTCGTCTCTCGTCTCATCTTGATTCATACGATATATCACAGATAATTTTATGAATTTTTTTCATTTTTTTTTTTCTATAAAACCCTTGGTGAATTAGTTGTGCTTGGTAAAAAGTGTAGCGTTGAAAAACAAAGAGCAACAATTGCAATTAAAACTGATCTTACCACTATGCATGAAAGTGGTATCTGTTATGTGAACTTGCTACGATATTGTTGGGTCCTGGAACAGATTAATTTAGTTTCCATATTTTCAATGGGAAAAGCTGCTTTGCAATTCGATCACTGTCTCTGAACTGATTGTTTGAATTGAGGTACCACTGTATTTAAAACTGTTCAAAATAATAAAAACAGATTTATTACTGTTAATGTTTTCCTCTGATAACAAAATAATTTTAGATTTCACCATCGTTAAGATGTTCTTCCTACATGCCATCCATTTTCTGTGCCATCAAATTCCTTTGAAATTCAGCACTTTTCAAGAAATCCCCTAATGAGACTCTTTAGAAATGTCCCCAACAGACTTAAAGGTTTTATTTTTCCTGTTGGATGAGAGGTGATTACCCGTTATCAACCAGCTATTATATTCTTTCCTCAGAACTTCTAATAAGACATGTCATGCTTTCAGGCATAATTATAAATTCACAATTGGCATTCTTAGCATGTTTTACTTTTTATTAATAAAAAAAAAAATAAAGTTTAGGAGTTTCCACTAGACATTTTTAATCCAGTCAGTCGTCGGTTCATTTCTCATACAAGCTTGACTTTTGCCGTGAAGACCACCTGCCTACCCATAGGAATACCAACAATTCGTGACGGAGGCTCCGTTTGAAATCGTAAATTGATACAGTTAAACCTTTTATATTTTAACATAAAAACTGCAAATGTAAGAATTTTCCAACTTTTAGTGTATAATAAAAAAAAAACGAATTTTAAAAGATTTTAAACAATTTAGAATCTTAAAATTTCCCAATTGAAATTTATCATTGAGTTTCAATTTAAGTGAGGAATTATTATTGAAAACAAAGTGAAGCAAAAATTATGCCCTCTCGATTTTGACAAAATTAGGGAAATGAGTTTGGAATTTAACATTGTCCTCAACTGTAGAGCCTTGCAAATTTTTTGGAATGAGCAGTCTGTCACAACATGCAGGGTTCCCACATTCTGGAAAGTCAGGGAAGAAGGGCTATTTTCATGCATTTGTCAAGGAAATTGATTTTACTGGAGACATTAAGTTTTCATGCATCTTTTCCAAATCATTAACTGATAAATGTTGAATCAAGGAATTCATGAATTGATAATGCCTAATGTCATTAACTTGTCATACCAACATTTGATGCTCTTAACATCAGCAGGGTCACGTCCATACTCATTTCTAAATCTCCTCTGCAGGCTAATCGATGATTTAGTCTCATCAATGGTAGTGTCTCTCCCACCCCCTCCTTCCCTTCAACGTCTCTAAAACTCCCTTCCCTCACTGCAAACGACATTGATTCGCATTTCAACATAAAAAGGTAATCAAGCTCTGCCAGAGTGACAAGGAAATGACCTGAAACTACAGAATACGTTGAGCTCTTTCTCTCACAATACCATTTTCACCACAGATGTTAGCACTACTTACATCACTTCGGCTCCTACCATACCAGCAGTTTAAAAACATTGAGATGTAGATCATAACAAAAAAACGTATGTATGTATCTTAGTTCACCCCCCCCCCCTATTATTATTTTTTTTTCAGGGGAAAAACTTTGTGCTCACCCTGTAGAATAGGCTTGGAGATAATAATGATACGATAAGAAAAAAGACCAACGAAGCAATTGGAGTCTTGTATTCAACTTGTCTATTAATCGACTGCCAGATTTGCTTTGGTTTCATTTCTGCTGTGATTTCAATAATACCAGGAATAAGTCATGCTATGTTTACTGCCCATTTCTTTTAATCATTTACACATACACCAGCTTTCTTCATCTTTCGTGCCAGGGACTATAATAAAATTTTCATATTTTTTACATCCAGACCAGTTTGTACAGTAAAACCTTGTTTTAATGTACTCCAAGGTCACTGGAATTTTGAACTTTAAACTGAAAATGGTGGTGGGAAGGGAGGGCATGGAGACTACAACTGTTTGCAAAATTTTCGGATCACATGCAATGAACAGAGATCCCAAATCTGTTTGGCTCAACTATACCAGTTTGATGCTTTCCCATTCATCAAACTTTTTTTTTTGTCAAAAAACTACCAAAATAATAGATTTCTATTCAAATCCGATCTCACTGGGTATTCAAGTTGTTGACCAATCGGAGCAAAGCTTTTGACCTATGACCATTGTAATGAGGGGACAGCTTACCAGGGTATTAGAACATTAATCTGAATGTACGTTAATACAGGGTGCTTCAAAGAGGACTTTATTACTTTGAAAATTCATATAGATTTATTCATTTGACCTACAGACCTCATTTTGGTGTAATTTTTTAGCTTTTTATACCTTATATTTAAACAGGTTCAATGTGAAATAGTAAATAATTATTTGACACACATCCCATCTGAAGTAGATTTCTTGCCAAACTCACTGCGTAACTTATTCAATTGCAGTGTAGATTCTTGCGCTCAGCTCTGCAAGAGAAGCTGGTAAGGGGGGACTAAACACGACATCCTTGATGAATCCCCAAAAGACAAAAATCGAGAGGTGTTGTGAACATGGGGGCCATGCAATCGGCGCACCTCGACTAATCCATTTACCATTTCACATTGAACCCGTTTAGTTAAGTTATAGTTATAAGGTAAAAAAAACTTGATGTATTTTGCTAAAAAATGACACCAAAACCAGGTCTGTGTCATATGAATAAATCTATATGGATTTTCAAAATTATAAAGTCCTTTTTGAAGCATCCTGTGTGACAGAGGTTAAACTGAAACTTTTTAACATTGAAAGAATAGGATTTTAAATTTGAACATTAATTTGAAATGTATGTTCAAGTGGAAGTATGTTGTAATGGGATTTTACTGTATTTTATTTATTGGTTTACACAGCAAAACCAACCCTATACTACGAACATGATCTTAAGCTGAATACCCGTACAGATACAATGTTAAATAATATTTATGTCCGAAGTTTGTCGAACTGATGAACGTTAGCTCTCCAGGGCTGAAAAGTGCTTCGCATTTGTGAAAAAGAAGTTACACAGCAAAGTTTTTATAGTAAAATTTATTTTCCATTTAATTTTTAACAATCTTTCTTTGTCCACAAAGGTTTACTCAATTCATAAAATGAAACTGTAAATATAAATTCATTTTCTAAATATAAAGATCTGGAAGCAAAACTTTTTTTTTTTAATATATTTTTAAACCTCCCTTTTCCTTTCGAGGGGCTAAGAGAGGTGAACACTCACATAACATTTAAATGTGTGCAAAGATATAGGACTGTCTATAAATTACATACATTTTTACAAAACCAATGTTGCATACAGGTCACCACCGATCGGGAAAAATTATGGAGATGAATTGGAAAAATAATAGCCTGAAGACAAGCTTTCGACGAAAGAGGCTGCTTTTTCTTTGTGTAGTAGTACGTAATAACGATATCGATTTCTCCAGCACCAATGAATGACAATGGGACAGATGCATCCGATAACTGAATGGGACAACATGCAATCGAGTGCATATCTTTGAGTTACGTAAAAATTCAATTCTCTCCTTTGCAAAGTGTTCTTCTTACTGCCGTCCAGGCGTCTTTATAACCAAAGAGAAACGTTTGCATTTTCTTCTGCGGAATTTTTTTTATGTTTTAATTAGATTTTGTTAATAATACAAAAACTGGGCTTCCAACAAATGCCTCTTTTTTGTTCAGATAACGTCGTAGAATTAAATAAAACTTAATCATGCACGTTTTCCCCTTCATTTTTATACATAAAAAAATAATGTACAATTTTTTAAGACTACATGATCATAAAATTAGAGTAGATCTTCTTGTTCTGAATCACATGATATATAATCCCTGAAGATTAAAAATACTGAAAATTATTATTATTATTAACTTGTATAAAGTTTTACACAGGTGTGAGTAATGGTGACTTTAACATCAACAACATTAATGTACAAGAACATTCACGTTCCTTTTCAAAACAATTTTCATTTGTTAAAAAAATGAAATTAAATTTGTACTTGCAAATAACTCGGAATAGTGACTAGATTCCTCTTTCCGTCTTGTTTTTCATTAAGAATAATAAATAAAACGCGTTTCAACATATAAGTTGCCAATAATAACAGTTTGTTCATCAAAATTTAAGAATATAAATAGATATCTATATATATATACACACAAAAAATATACAATGAAAAAAAACCAACCAAAAACGTGAATTCAATAAAACTCTTTGGTTTGAAATTCTCTTTCCTTTTGCATAATTAACATTTCATCAACAAATATTAATTAATCGTTATTTTTCACGATTTTCTTTTAAAATGCGAAACAAAAATAAAAAGCCTTATTTACATGTAGTTCAATAAATTACTTTAGTTGACTTTCTCGCCCCTCCCCCCGAGCTTCTTAGGCACGTCTTCAAAAAGAAATATAAAAATAAGTGTTAATTTGTAAGGAGGAAAAAAAAAAACAATACTAAAAAAAAAAAAAACGAAAAAATCCATGGCACATGATTAGGAAGTGTCGAACCAATATTTCAAAAATGTACAACGGAGAAGGATGGGTCGTAGGGAGACAAAATAGACTGGATTGGCTTACGTCTGCCATTACAAAATAACCCGACAAACAAACGGCACGCTATCTCTTCAGAGGCCTTCAGGTTTACTCTTGGTAGTGTCGTAAACACGTATAACTTCTGTCTGTGGAGGAAGAAAAAAAAAGTGCAGAAAATATAGTAAACAATTATATTAAAGCAATCAGACGAGGGCAAGTCAATAAACATTTGCACACATGTTTTAATACTCTATGGGGTGAGGTACTAATTATTTCTACATGCGAATGTGCCAGCCGATAACACTCTTGTCTTTGCTGGTGGAAAGTTAGGCATAATCACACAGTTTAATTTTGCATTCTAGCCCATTAACCATACATCAGATGCAATGAGTCCTTTATGCACTTTCCATTAAAAGAGCTGTTCGCAACTACGGGGTGTCCCAAAAATGAGTGATGATTTGAAAAATCAATTAACGCAAGACGGGAGGCCATAGAAATTACAGTTTGCTGCATTCTGCTAGGAAAGCAGGGAATTTATTTGCACCAAGTTTCAAAATTATTTACAAACTTCGTCAACAGATGGCGCTGCTGACAGGGGGAAACAATAAAATAATGTTTTTAAAATAACCACCATTTGCAGCAACAATATGGCGCAGTCTGAGGACAAAATTCGCAGACGCCTGTGCAAACATTTCAATTGGAATGCTGAGCGAGATATAGAATGCCGATCTGATGGGACGGAATGTGTAGAGAAATATAGCGCCATCTGTATCTGTTGACAAACTTTGTAACTAATTTTGAAACTTGGTGCGAATAAATTCCCTGTTTCTTAAGCAGAACGCAGCAAATCGTACATTTCTATCACCTTCCTTTTTTCGTTAATTGACTTTTCAAATCGTCACTCATTTTTGGGACACCAGACAAGGTGTGATCAATAAGTAGGGTGAATCACCCCTCAAATCGAAAATGGGGACAACTCAATTATCAACGACACCTTCGTCGTGCTCCATAATATTCAGTTAACAGTATTGAATGTTTTCATATGCCTGTCAGTCTTGATAAATTTATTATCGACTTATGTCTGTGCAGTGGTTTTGTGACGTGTCATGGAGCAGAGTATCAATTTGAAATTCTTGTACAAATTGGGTAAATTAGCTCAACATCCGAGTTGCTCTTGGCTCGTATTTGTTGTGTCTTGCCACATCTGAAGCAATTTGGCTCTTGGTTTCTCTTGCACGATAATGCTACACTTGTAAAGTGGTTTCTGGCTCAATATCAAGTTACTGAACTGTCGCATCCACCATATTCCCAAGATTTGTCGCCACTGCACTTTTTCTGTTTCCTAAATTTAAAGTGGCTCTAAAAGGGTGAAGATCATGATACTCTATGCATATTCAAAATGCTGACATGGGAATTGAAAGCTGTACCAGCAGAGGAGTTTTCAAGAGCTTTCAATGATTTGTAAACGTTGTCATAGGTACATAGTGTATGACAGGGACTATTTTGAAGGATTTTAAACAGTTTCCATGTGACTCCTACTCAATATAAGACTCATTTGAATACAGGGTGATTTACATCGAATGTAAAATACTTAAAGGGGGTATTA